>PVIJ01002654.1:0-154492 GCA_004024925.1 Scalopus aquaticus
TGGAGGGAGGGAAGGAAAAGGGCACAAAATGGAATAGAAAAGATCACAAGGGACCATGGAGATGGATCACGGGTGAATTGGTGGTGGGCTACCCAAGGGGAATACAAAATGTAAAAGACATAAATAACAATAAAAATATATTAAAAAAAAGAAACATTTTCTCTATAGAGAAAAATTATTTAAGAAGTTTAAGGTTCAAACAAAGTCAACTACAATTGAATATACATTTCAATATGTACTCTTGTTACTCCCCCCCTTATCTTTGAAAACATTTAACCAGACTGTTATTACAGATGACATATGGGCTAATAATTCAATCACTTAGAAAATACATACTGGGAGCTTTTTCACTACTGGGTACTATTCGAGGCTCTGATATAAGATAACACTGATACTGTTAATGGAGCTTAGGCTCAGAGTATGAAGACAGAATACAACTAAAGCTAATGTACAAGAAAAATTCAGGTAAGTACGACAAAGAAAACAATACAGAGTAACGCAAAAACTAATAATGCAAGGAGTCACTTAAAATGATGTATCTGCTGATACATAAATAGAGAAAGTAAGTTATGAACAAATGTAGGTAGGGACAGACAGTCCCCTGAAGAATCACCAACAGGTACAAAGGTCTGTAAGTGTGAATACGCTTACAGTGTTTAAGTGCAAAATGAAAGCTTTTGTGGGTTGAACACAGTGAGTGGAAAGGGGGAGATGGTAATGGAAATGAGGAAAGACAGCTTAAAAAGATGGAAGGCTTCTGTGGCAAACTATTTTGTATCTTGTACAAGAAAAATTTATCTGGGCCTTATGTCTCTCTCATATGTCATAAGTCTCATATGTCATATGTCTCTCTTATGTCATAAGCAAGGAGCTGATCATCAGAGTGACTCCAGATCTAAAATATTCTGCTAGAATATTTTTTCTGAGAGTTTTCATTGGTAAGTCATTCGTATAAACTATTTCTGGCATGTAGAAATGCAAAGTTCTTAACTAAAAGGTCTAAAGCATCTCTCAGCTTTAGTAATGCACTGAATTTTTAAAGCATTAGGTAAATATGTATTTGTAAAATCAGTTCTCCCAAAGTGCTCACTGCCATTAACTGGGAGTATTGTCCATTTTTGGAAACTGCATTAGACTCTTTCAGGATGTTACTCAGTAAATTGCTGCTATGCTTCAGTAAATAGGAAAAGCAGTTTCTAGTCACCTACAATCTAAGCACCTATAGAATATATAAAATCAATTCACATTTAAAAATTTAACTTTTACAATCATTCATTTTCAGTCTTTTTCTTGTTTTTTTTTTTGTATTTAAAAAGCAGCTTTATTGAAATATAATCCCCATACCCTACAATTTACCCACATAAAATGTGCAATCCAATGGTTTTTAGTATATGCAAAGGTTGGGCAACCCTTGACACAGTCAATTCTAGAAGGCTTTGGTCATGCACAGTTCCTGCCCACCCCCCCTCCACACACACACCGCCCTGGGTCTTGCGGCCAGTAGCCAGCATTCTGTTGCTGCAGATTGGCCATTTTCTGGACATTTCCCATGAACAGAATCTTGTAGTGTGTGTCCTCTGGGCTTCTTTCCCTGTGCATGAAGTGTTCAGGATTCATCCATGCTGTAGTTTGTCATTTCTCTATTGCCAAATAAAGAAATTCTCTTTAGGCACAGGCCATGTTTCATTTATCCATTCATCAGTGGATGGACATTGGGTTTGTTTTCACTTTTTGGCTATTCTTAATACTGCTACTACTAATCCTCATGGACAGGATTATGTTGGGTGGATGTGTTTTACTCTCCAGGGTGATTCATAGAAATAGAATTGGTGGATCCTATAGTAATTCCATCCTCAGTACTTGGAGCAATCACACAACCATTTCTCCAAACTTGCAGCAGTTTACTTTCCCTCCAGCAAGGCAAGAGTGGTCCACTGTTCAGTGCTCTCATCAAGATCTGCTCATATCTGGAGCTTTGATTCCAACCAGTCCAGCTGGTTGGATGTGGTTTTCATTGAGGTTTTTTGCGCAGCATGTACCTGATGGCTACCAGTGTGGAGCATCTTTTCATGTGCTCATTGGTTCTCTGTCCATCTTCTCTGCAGAAATATATATTCAATTTCTTTAAACATTTTTAAAATCTGGGTTTTTTATCTTGTTTGTTGAGTTGAAGAATTGAGCTTTTATTCTGAGGGAAACAGGGAATCCCTGGAAGGGTCTAGGCAAAGGGGGAATAGCATCATTTGGACTGCTGTGTAGAAAAAAATGTAGATGTATAGGGTGAAGCAGAGACTCAGGATACTGAGATGGGGTGGGTGAGAGACATTAGAAACTCTGGAGGCAGAGCGAATGGTGACATGGGCTGGTTCTGTCACATTTGGAGGGGCATCCACCGGAATTTGAGGATCGAGTAGATGTGAGCAGGTAGGCACTATCCAGCACTCAGGAAGTATGGGGCTCTCGGTCACTGAAAAGGTGGGCTTTGCCCTGTGACAGCCACAGCAAAGGAACATAAACCGGTGACTTAGAAGAAGACACAGGTGGACATACATAGGACAGAAAAGGATTCTCTCTTGTCTCTGGAGGCCAGAAGCAGGAGATCAAAGTGTGGGAGGACTGACCCCTTTGAAAGCTGCAGGCAGAATCCTTCTTATGTCCCTGCCCTGGGGCATCCTCCTTGGGTGATGGGGCTTACAGCTTCATCCTTCCTGTCTCCACTCCGGGTGTCATGTGTCCTCTCAGTATCTGCACCCAGGTTTCACTTTTCTTGTATGAACCACAGGCCCTAGATTACCGCCCAACCTAATGGCCTCATCTCAAACCCCTATCTATAAAAATCCTATTCCCAATAATTTACCTCCCTGAGATGCACCCCCCCCCCCATCATGGCCTATTTTAAGCTTTGGAAAATGTCTAGTAGTCCTTGCTAAGGATCTTAGCCTTTTTCTGAATATCACATAATTCTCATATGTAGCCCTAGCAGTAATATTCCTCTAAGCAGAATAGGAAGGTAGCCACATGAAGAGAACTGAATGTTTTGTTCTCTATTTTTTTGAATGACATTACTCTTAGGAGAATGCTTTTCTTCTTCCACAGGAATCATCCTTGTAAATTTAATGATTATGTTAATTAAATTTCACTAAGTTAAAAAAAATTATTTGTACTGTTGTGTGTACAGCTTTGCTTTTACAACTTTGATTATTTACAATTGAATCACTAGGCTAGTATCACCAAGCCAAGCTTTTGCAACATGCTGGTGTAACATGTGCAGATGAGAGATGTGTTATTCACATATACCTTTATTTAACACATTTTGATTCCACAAACAGTAAGTGCTAGACACTGTGCTTGGTGCTGTGGATACAACTGCAAGACAGATACAATTTCTATCTTACAGAGCTCATGGTTTAGGATGTGTGTGTATGTTGAGCTATGGAAGGGATCACAGACAGGTTCATATGCTGTATGTAGTAGTAATGTCTATAGTGAGTGAACGAGGAACACCATGGACTGATTCCTGATACAAGTTTAGATAACCAGAGTCGATTCAGAAAAAAAGGGCACTTCTATACAGAAATTACACAAACGGTAATGACAAAACAGATAAAGTGGACTTCTGAAAAGAGATTTTCAGATATAAAATAAAAAAAAAGACTTGGCTAAGAAAATAAGTTACATTATTTATAATAAAGTCATACTAGATGCCCTTACGGGTTTAGTGACAAGAAGATGAAGTAAAAACTTTTTATTGATTTTCCTCTGTACCGTCAGTAGATAAGATGATCCACATAGTTTGGGGGGGGGAACTATGAAGTACTGAATTAATAAAAACAGTGAGAAAGTGAAAAAAAAAAACAAGTAGTGGGGCCTGGCATGAATGGAAACTTAGAGTAGAAAATTTAAGATGGAAACTTCACAAGGCCAGGACCTAGGGGTGGGAGTAGAAATGATTACTGAGCCATTAAAATTGACTATAGAAGATCTGCAACGAAGGACAGAAACCTAAGTTAGGGATATTGAACAGTGTCAGTCATTAGAAAGAGGACTACCAGTCCTTACAGAATAATACAATCAGACCTTAGAAGTGATAAATTACACAACAGATAAAATCCCACGAAGGGATGAACCCCTCAACAAACAAACACCCCCCCCCCACACACACACACACACTATATAAGGATACCCCTTGCTCTGGTAAAACCTGACCTGGCCCTAACTCTGCCGACTTGTGTCTATGCAGGTGTCTCGTTTTCTTAAGAAAGCTGCTCCTGTCAAAATGCAACACTTTGCCTGTTTGTGTCTATGCGGTCCTCTTTTTCCTTAATAAATTCCCTCTAATAAACTCTCCACATGCCACTGAATAGGAAACTCTGCTGAAACCTTCCTCAGAGAGAACTCAAGAACTCCACTCACTTAACCCCAATAGTGTGACTTATATTTTGGATGTGAAAAGTTGCAGGAGGTTTTTGCTTATCTCTTAAAGATGAATCCAAGTAAACAACATACAAAATAATGCATTTTACTTTTGCTTAGCTCCCCAAAAAGATGAGTATTCAAGGTAAACCAAAAATACTAAGTAAGATTACAAAGTCACCTTTCTAGTACATAAGATACCGACAGTTGCTATCACTCCTTTCTAAGTGGTAGGAGGATTTTTTACCATAGACGTTTAGGAATAAGGACAAAATTGCTAAGATGGTCTGTATCCACAATTAACCAACTGTGCTGGTCACAACTATGTGACTCACTTTGTTCAGTACAAAGTTAGAATTAAGTGAGAAAATGTTGTAAAGTATTTGTACATTGGGAATTATCCTTTTGGAACACTCCCTACTGCCACCTGGATATCATAATATAATCAAGTCCATGCTAAAATGCTAATTAAGATGTCCTATGGAGAAGCCCAATAAGATGAAACTCTATGTGAATACAGAAACCTCATGGAAAAGCACTGAGGCACACTTACTCGCAATTTCTATTTTTAGTAGGAAATAGGGGAGAGTGTCATGCAACTTCCAGCCTAGCCTAGAAATCAGCTGAACTCAGCCACCAGAATAATATCAACCATCACTATAAAATGCAGAAGTAGAACTAACTTGTCAACCAGAATCATAATGAATGTTGCTGCTTCAGTCACTGGAGTAATTATATAGTTGATAACTAATACACAAGCTGAAATTTTTTAAAACAAAATTTATCCCATGTAGATGATAAATTAGAATGATATGGAGGTTTAGCTAAGTACAAGTCAGAATCCATACACACACTTATCCTAAAGGCTTTCACTAAGTGCATATAAGTGGCAGCCTGATGGAGAGATGAGATGCACTAGGTCAGGGAGTTCTCCCTGAGGCTAGTGACATGTGGAGAATTTTCCAAATGCAAATCAGTTCCTACTGAGAAGAGGCAGCAGCAGTGCAGGGATGTTAGAATAATAGCATTTTTTTTTTTTTTTGGTAAAGGGTTTTTTTTGTTTGTTTTTCCTTGAAAACAAACATCTCAAAAATGCTTTCACTGAAATATAAAAAAGAGAAAAGCATGCATGTGATTAGTGTATATGAAGTCAATACCTTTATATACACCACTCAGAGCAAGAATTAGTGTTTCCAGCGCCCAGATTTCATGCTGTGTCTCTTCCAATGCTCCCTATACAGCACTACCAAGGCCTGTCTCCTATATCCAAATGAATTTTGGTTCATGTGAAAGGTTAATCTAATTTCAGTTTACAAACTCTACGGTTCCTAACCCAATTTCTTGCAAGGAGATGGTTGAACTCTAATTTTTAACCTCCAAGGCTCATGAGCTTGTCCAAAACTGCTCATTTATTGGCAATACAACTGTTTTTTTCCCAAATATGTAAATACTCTAGAGGGACAGACACCCCTAATGTTGAGCTTATTTCCCTGGGTTTCTGAGTCTCCAAAATCTACACCCAATTATGATGCCTTTTGAACTTTCACTGAGTGTAACTCAATGAATAGTTAAGGTGGGATGGTATAGACTAGGTTTTTTAAATTAAAAAAAACAAAAACAAAAAAACAAACCTGAAATCAGTGAGCTAAGATACTACAGACAAAATTAGAATAAGAAGTGCAATGTAAGAAGGTAATAAATAACATTAAATATCAAAATAGAAAAGAGACAAAACCAAACCAAAAATTGGTTCTTTGAAATCATCAATAAAAGTAATAAAGTCCTAGTTCTACTAATCAGTAAAAAGGGAGATATCAAGAGAAAAAGAATGATGAAAACAGACAAATACAATTTTTCTCTATTAGGAATAACAGAATAGCTATCACAACAGATCCTATAGAAATTAAAAGAATAATGAGAATGTCATGAACAACTTGATACCAACAAATTGGATAACTCAGAATAAATATATTACTTGGAAAACACATACTGACTTCTGTTTCACTTTATACCAAATATTAAGTTGAGGCAGATTGTAGACTTAAATGTTAAAACTGGTTATGAAAAAGAATCTCTTCAAGCCTTAGGTTAGACAAATCTCTTTCATACAGGAAACATGATGCTATTAACGCTGGGCCTAAAATTAATAAGCAAATAACATTTAAGTTCACCAATATTAAAATATCTACTCATGAAATACGTCATTAATGCAGTGACTAAGCCAGTCAAGTTACAGAGGAGGAGGAAATATAAGCAGTACTTGTATCTGACAAAGACATATATACAGCAGATGGAAAGAGCTTCGGCAGATGAACAATACAAAGACAAACAATCCAATTTAATATGAACAAAAGACTGAAATAGGCATTTCAAAGGAGAGATATGTGAATTGTCATCAATCATATCCAAATGGACTCAACATCATTAGTCATTAGAGAGATTCAAGTTAATCTGAAATGTGATACCAATTCCATTTATGAGAATGCCTGAAATCAACAATACAGACAATTCCAAGTATCACCAAGAACATGGAGCAAATGGGACTCTAAGAAGATGCCAAGTAGGAGTAAAAAGTTTGCAATTATTTTTGAGAACTTTTAGGTACTTTCGTATAAAGTTAAAACCTAAGCCTACCTTAAAATGCAGCAATTCTACTCATAGGTATTTATCTCAAGTAGTTGAAAGTGCATTGCCACTAAAAACCTGTCTGAGCAATATTCATAGAAACTGAAAAAATTCAGGTGTGCATCTAATAGCAAAATAAAAAAAAAACAAATTGTGATATATTCAAATTATGAAAAATATCACTCAGCAATCAAAAGAAACGAGACTACTGATAAGTACAAAAACATGAATGGGATGCAAAATTATTAATTTGAGCAAAAGAAAACAAAAACTAAGGAACATACATTTTAAAATTATATTTACAAATGTATTTATTTAGGTAACATTGATTTACAACACTACAGTTTTGGAGTATAGGTTCATACCTCTTCAGGTATCTGTTTCACACCACAAAAGCATACATAGTCCTCCAACACAGTCATTTTTTCCCCTCCCCTCTGTGCTCTCAAATTCCCTGGGCCCACTATGGTAGATTCAATTTCACAATCAGAGTTTCTAGAGTTTATTTTGGTTTTGTCTTATCTTTTGTTCTGCTTCTCTATATTGCAGACTAAATGAAAGCATTCAGACTTTGTCTTTCTCCTTCCAGCTTTTTTGCTTAGCATAATCCCCTCCAATTCCATCCATGTTGTCACAAATGGCAAAATCTCATTTGATTTTTTATAGCTGAGTGGTATTCCATTTTGTATATATACACCACATTTTCTTAATGTCCTCATCTATCGAGCATTTAGGTTATTTCTAGAATTTGAAAATTGTAAATAGTGCTTTAATGAATATGAGTATATATAGCTTCTCAAATTAATGTTTTGCCTTCTTTATGTAGTTACCGAAGGGTGGAATTGCTGGATCAATATGGTAGACTGTTTTCAATAAAATGAGAAGCCTCCACACTGTTTATCATAGAGTTTATACAGTCCTACCAACAATGTACAAAGGTTTCCTTTTACTCCACATCTTTGCAAACACTTGCTTATGATCTGTTTCATATGGGCTATTATAAGATTCTCTCATGTGAGATGGCTCCTTTTTGTGGTTTTGATTTGCATTTCCCTGATGATGAGCATTTTTCATGTGCCTATTTGTCATATGCATACCTTCTTTGGAGAAGTGTCGATTTAGCCCTTCCCTTTGACTGCTTGTTGTGGTTGTATTACCATTGGTTTGGTTGAGTTACGTAAGTTCTTTGTAGATGAACTTGGATCTTAGTATCTGGTTGGATCCATAATGTGCATTTTTTTTTTTTCATTCAGTGGGGTGCCTTTTCATTTTTCAAGATAGCTCCTTTGTGCAGATTCTTAGCTTAATGTAATGCCATGTGTTTATTTTTACATTTATTTTCCTTGCTATTTTCACAACCCTGAAGTCAATGTTGTGGTGTGTTTTGCTTATGTCTTCTTCTATGCATTTTATGTTTTCAAGTCTGTAATCCATTTTGAGCTAATTTTTGTATATGGTGTGAGACAGTGGTCTACTTTCATTCTTGTGCATGTAGCTGTAGAGTTTCCCCAGCAATGTTTCTGGAATTTTACAAACAGGAGATACAATTAAAGGAAAACAGAAAAATTTTGCCACTGGAGGGTGCTGGAGTTGTAGAACTAACTAGATTTTTATGCATAACAACTTTCTAAAGGGATGCTCATATTCTTGTCTATATTTTGCTTCAGGTATAATTCCCAGGGTATACACTATTATCAAATTCATTGAACTGATAATAATTATATCCCATAAACAATGTAACAATTAATGTAATGGGATTTTATTTTATAAAAATTATGTCATAAAGAGTAGCTATGTTCTCCAAAGCTTATTTAACAAAATATTTAGTTGTTTGCCCAAACTGGAGAATACAAAATGTTGCTGGGAATTTTGCAAGTGCCAGAGATCTTATGTCACAGACAGGTCCACCAAGAAGACCATCAATGTTAAGTATTACAAGAAACAAACAAAAAGAATGAGCTTAGACTAAATGAACTTTGGTAATGGGCAGCTTCTTTGTTAACCAATCCCTACTACATTGTTGTACACTGACTTCTAAAGGTCATTACCTTAAAACATGAAAGTAGATGCTATAGTGGAATCAGAAGAATATATGTTAAACTATTTTTCTTTTTTCCATGAATGAATATTCTTTTTTTTTTAAAGATTTATTTATTTTTGCATACAAGCTGGGGTGTAGGCCAGAGGTGTGGGGTGGTGAGAGGATTCACCAGAGACAAGAGTGGGGAGCAGAACAGGCAGGCAGACTGAAGTACACTGTTAAGGGGAGCAGCATGCAAGGCAGGAGAGGTCTGCTGTGCCATGTGGGAATCTCCCTGGCCAGGTATCAAACCCGTTCTGCCGTGTCTCTGGATAGCTTCATGGTGCTGCGTTTAACCCACTGCGCCACCAGGGAGTTCCAGTGAATGTAATTCTTTTTTCCAATAAGAATGTTTTCCACTTCATACATAACAGACAAAACAGAAAATAAGCAAACATTCTTTTGTTTATCAAGTTACCATTTTCCAGAACTCTTTTTAAAAAAGATTTATTTATTTATGCATACAAGAGCTGGGGTGTATGTTAGAGGTGTGAGGGGGTGTGAGGGGGTGTGAGGATTCACCAGAGACAGATTGGGGAGCAGAACAAGCAGAATGACTGAAATACACTGCTGAGGGGAACAGCGGGCCAGACAGGAGAGGTCTACTGCTCCCTGGCCAGGGATCTAACTCATGCTGCAGTGGCTGCCTATAGCTTCATAGGCTGAGACTTAACTTTTTGTGACACCAGGGAGGCCCCATTTTCCAGAACTCTTAACAGAATTTTCTTTGAGTCCAAATTTTATCAAGTAACTGTCAGATTAGACCTCTACTTTCAATTTTATAAGTTATTCCAAATTTCATAAAACAGGACTAAATCTCTCACGAAGGAAATATATCTAAGCTACTGTCCATATCACTGTGATATACTTCAAAATAACCTTGGTTTGAATTAAAATTATGGATAAATGGTGAGTATTTAGAAAGTCCATGTAATACCAAATGAACATCAAACTATTTCTTATAAAACTATACTTCATTTTATTTAAACCTATAGATTTTACTAGTTTCTCTAATATTTTTATCATGACTCAAACACATGAGAAACAAGTGTTACTATACATTTAACTTTTGTGACAATTTAATGGACTAATTTAAATGACATTTAAGCTCTTATTTCAATGTATTTTATTTGATGTTTCCAAAATAATTACTGTGTTAAATATTTTTATTTAGATCTAATTTTTATTTGTTATCTTCATATGACAATGTTGTATAATTTTATTATGGTTTACATATTCAATTAAATATTTCTTTCAAAATAATCCATCTTAATGGGCTATATATTTAATCCTATGATGTCTGAAACATTTTGATAACTTCTCCTGAAATTATCTTTAGATCAATTTTGAAGCACAAAGTTCAGTCGCTTGAGGTAAGAGTAAGAATTTAGTCAGCCTCCTTAATGGCGCAGCAGTTAAGCGCTGTGCTGCGGCGCTGCCAGCAGGGGTGATGCAAGTTTGACGCTGGACTGGGGAGATTCCCAAATGGCGCTGCAGACCTCTTCTGCCTCGCCTGCTGTTCCCCTCAGCAGTGTATTTCCATTGATCTTCCTGTTTTGCTTTCCACTTTGTCTCTGGTGAATCTTCTCACTGCCCTAAGCCTCTGGTCTGTACCCCAGCTTGTACACATAAATAAATAAATCTTAAAAAAAAAAATTTAGTCAGCCAAAAATATACTTTTAATATCTAAAAATACTCCTATTTATTTAATTAGATCTGTATGGGTTTTTTCATGCATACAAATAAAATTTATCCTGTATCACATAATTTTTTTATAAATTTAGACTTTTTATAGTCAAATAAATCTAGTAGGATTAAAATTTATGCTTTTTATTACTACAATTTTATTGATAGTTTCATTATAAGGTTTTTATTTTTTCATTTTATTAAAGCTTAATTATAATAACAAATTAAAAAGTGGAACCTGGAAGAAATTTCTGGCCTATAGTTCACATTTCCAGTTAGGGTAGGTCTCTGACTAATTCTGAATAACTTTCATTACTTAAAACAAAATTAAATTCCATTTATTTTCATTTATAACAGATTCTCATGTTTTTTCCTTATTTTATTTTCTGATCATTACTCATGTTTTAAACTCTTCTAGTTTATGTGCCTTTCAAAATTTCCCCACAATTTTTAAGTCTTTATTTTCCTTACTTCATTTCAATGTTGTCCCTCTCTTCTTTATGTAACCCACATTATCAGTATCATCTATTTTGTGTGTTGGTATTTCCCATACTGATTCCTTTTATATAAATTACCTTCTTTATATTTAAGTGCTGGAGATAATGCTCCAATTAAAAGTTTTCCTCTTTTTGTGGCCTACCTGGTGGTCTAGAGGTTATCACAACCATCGCTTGAGTTCCATCCCTGGCCAGCAGACCTCTCCTGTCTCACCCACTGCTCCCCTTAGCAGTGTATTTCAGTAGATCTGCCTGTTCTGTTCCCCATTCTGTCTTGGTGAGTCCTCTCACCTCCCGCACCTCTGTCCTGCACCCCAGTTCTTCTGTGCATAAATAAAATCTTTAAAAAAATGTGTTCCTCTTTTTACTACTACATTCTGTTTTGATGCAGTAATAATAACTGCTAACTTCTACTGACTACTTACAGTGTGTCAAGTGCTCTGTTAAATATATGTGAATTAGTCTGTAATGAAAGATTAAAATCTTTGAGACAAAGAATACTTACGATCAAAATAAAAATTAGGAACATATTTGAAAACATTGTTCTTTAATAAAAAAGAATGGAAAGTACCAGATAAATCTGGCAACCTTATTATAAGATTAGTGAGGTAGTAAATGTTAAGACCCAACAGTCTGAATTTAGTGAATTTTATATTTGTACCCCAACTCCAAGGCATAATTAGCCCTGAGACTAAGTTACTTAACCTCTTATAACCTCAGGCACTCATATTTAAAAAAATGAATAATAATAGGTTCTACATTTAAGACTGCTTTGAGAATTAAATGCATGCAGAATGTTTGGTATAGTGATTAGCAGTCAAACAGCAAGGGCTTTATAGATAATAGTTGTTAAAATCTTAGAATTATATGCCCTGGAACTTGTGACAAGGATATTTACCTTTTACTTCAGCATATTTACCCCTTCTAAAATTTCAGAAAAAGTCATCTTATGCTGAATTGCCTCTCTTTTTTAGTGACTAGAACTAAATAGTTATATTTTTTGGTAATTTTCAATAAGGAAAATCTGAACAACTTAAGAAGGACAATGGTATTTGTTCTCCCAATTATTGTTAATTTACATTTTTTGTGTGTATTTGAAAATTTAAGTCCTGATATTAATGTTAAGTCTGGTAAAGGTATTCATCTTCTTGTCCAAATAAAGTATTTAAACATTCATGGACGAGTAAAAAAACTCCAATTTAGTACTTAAAAATAATAGTTGATAAATAGGTCTTGTTTCCAGTAAACTTACAAATAATTCCATTTATTTATCTCACTTATTTGTAAAATGAATAATCCTTGAAGTAAAATAAAAAAGGGAATAAAAATGAATTATGAAAATAGAAAGTATAGAATAGCTATGGGAGAGTTGTGAGCTGAATGGAGATTCTTCAGTTCACACAACAGAGGAAATGGAATTCCAATCACCCAGTGCATAGGTATCTTACTGACAAGAAAACCTTTTAGCAGAGACTCTAGAAAGTCAAGGATTTTAGTGTAGTATTATAGTGTTCCACAGTCAGGGTTACTGTTTACATCCTTTATTAAATTCCAGGCTCAGAAAGTTATGCTTTCACCAAGTAATTAACTGACAGAATTAAAGTCTTTTAAAAATATAATCAATTCCTTCCATTCATTGCCTCTGTAATAGTGAGCACACAAGAAAAAAAATCAAAATATATACATATAGAAAACTATGCCCTCTAAGCAGGGAAAAAAAATAGTCAATAGAAAAACACATGATGAAATTTTGAGAGTTCTTTAACATGGACATTGTAAATATAATCAATAACTCAAAGGATAAGGTATATTTAACAAGTAGGAAATTTCAAAAAGGAAATGCTTCTATAAAAATGAACTAAATGAAAAGCAGAATAGCAAAAAATATATGGTAGAAAAAAATTAACCAGATTAATCAATAGCATGATTTGCTACAGAAGAAAATAATCAGTAAACATGTAAGTAGGACAGTAGAAAAGTCAAACTTAATGACAAAAATAATGGATGATGGGCCTCCCTGGTGGTGCAACAGGTTAAGCGCAGCACTGTGGAGCTGCTGGTGGCTGCAGCATGAGTTTGATGCCAGGCCAGGGAGATTCCCATCTGGCCTGGCAGAACTCTCCTTGCCCACTGCTCTCCTCAGCAGTGTTTTACAGTCTATCTGCCTGTTTTGCTCCCCACTGGTGAACTCTCTCACCGCGCCACACCTCTGGCCTGCACCCCAGCTTGTATGCAAAAAAAAAAAAATAATAATAATGGATGGCATGTATCTCTATCATGTAATATACTATGCATTGAGATGAAGTGTGATAATAAAAGAGGAGGTTGGGACAGAAAAAAACAATCGGCGGACATTTTCTAAAACCTTCAATAAGCTTTCCTATTTTATGAAAACTATAAAACCATGAATTCAAGAAGTTTAGTAAACCTCAAGCAGGATAAACACACACCATTGAAAAGCCCAAGGCATACTGTTAAAAATAGGCAATCTTGTAAAAAATGACAGATGAGAAAAATAATTTCATGACTGCCCAAGCTCAAAGGCTTATTACATTGAAGATAACAATGATTTTTTTTTTCTTTTTCTCAAAAGTAATGAGATAGGGCCTCCCTGGTGGCTCAGTGGTTAAGTACTGCGCTGTGGAGCTGTCAGCAGGGGTGACACAGTTTGGAAGCTCAGCCTGCGAGATTCCCACATGGCGCGGCAGACCTCGCCTGCCTCATCCGCTGCTCCCCTCATCAGTGTATTTCGATGGATCTGCCTGTTCTGCTCCCCACTCTGTCTCTGGTGAACCCTCTCACCGCCCCACACCTCTGGTCTGTATCCCAGCTTGTATGCATAAATAAATTTTTAAAAAGCTAAAAAAAAAAAAGGTTATACACTGTATGATTTTAATTGTATACTATTTGAAATGGGCAAAATTTTAGAAATGGAGTACCAATTGGTGGTTGTCAGGAGCTAGCAGTGGAGGGTGAATTAAATGAATGACAGAGGGTGAATTGATAAGTGATATAGGTTTGTTTGTATAAGGGCAACATGAGCAACAGGAAGAAGGCTGTGATTTTAGAACTTTTGAGTATTTTGCCTGTGGTGATGGGTATGCTAACTTACATAGGTGATAAAATCGCTTGTTAATACACAATACACATACACATAAGGCTGGGGAACAGTGAATATGGTATGTAGAATGCATTAATATCAGGATCCTGACTGTTACAGCATATTTTTGCAAATTTTAACAGGAGATACTAGGCAAAGTGTGCAAAGGGGTTTTACAATTGCATGCAGAATCTACAGCTTTCTCAACAGAAATCTCAATAAAAAAGACATGAAAAATGACCTAGTAAGCAAAAAAGCTAGAAAGAGTTGATACATGAATTGTTATATATTAGTATAATCAATATATGCTAATAGAATTTCACTCAGAAATAAAAAAGAAACAAACTAATAATATTTGCAGAAATATTTTTAAGTCAAAGAATAATCTTAGCAATATTAGTCATAAGAGTATCCACTGCACTTCAATTTATCCAAAATTCTTTCATAGATAAGACTAATCTACAGATAATATTAATCTATTATGCTAGAAAACATAAAATTGCTACTTCTAGGTGGAACAGAGAAATCCTAGGAAGGTGAATTTATGAATTTTCTTGGTTGAAGAAATAATTTGCAGTTTTTGTTTCTTTGTTTGATTTTTAATTATTTTAGGGCCCCTGGTGGCATAGGGGTTAAGTTCAGCACTCTCACCACTATGGCCTGAGTCTGATCCCCAGCCAGGGAGCTAACCCAGCAGACCTCTTCTGTCTCACCCTATGCTCCTCTTAGCAGTGTATTTCAGGTAAATTTGTCTGTTCTGATCCCCACTCTGTCTGTCTCTGGTGAGTCATCTCAACCCCTCCACCTCTGGCCTAGTTCTTCTACAAAAATAAATATTTAAATGACATCAATTGTGGAAAAATTGGTTGAAATCTCTACAAATGGGCCTCCCCGGTGGCACAACAGGTTAAGCACAGCACTGTGAAGATATCCAGAGCCAGTGAAGCACAAGTTCGATACCCAGACAGGGAGATCCCCACATGGCGCAGCAGACCTCTCCTGCCTAGCCCACTGCTCCCCTCAGCAGTGTGTGTCGGTCGATCTGCCTGTTCTGCTCCCCACTCTATCTCTGGTGAATCCTCTCACCACCCCATACCTCTCTCTAGCCTACACCCCAGCTTGCATGCATAAATAAATAAAGTGATGTGGGATAAACAGATGGGCATTTGACAAAACTCATCAAACTGTACACATAAAATATGAAAATTTCACTGTGTGGAATTTATTTCTCAATTTAACAATAGCTGAGAAAATAATGTTCATATCATTTATAATACTACATGAAAACTGAATAAAACATGTACTCTACAGTAAGACAGTCCCCTGATCCTCGGATTTCCCTTTACATCTATCTTCAGATTTCAGCTGAAACTGTATTTGAAAGCTTTGTTTTCTTTTGAGGAAGGTAGATAGCTTTAGGGAAAAAATGTTATGTATTGGAACAGAATCTCTCTAAGTTAGGTCAAGGACTTTATATTTAATGGATCTGAGATCTTCTTTAAAATGATGAATTTTAGGGTTTCAAATTATATACTAGATTTCATGATATCTTGAGATCAAGTCCTTTATAACCAACTTACTACACTCAGTAGCATTATGTGCTTTCCCCAGCACATGGAATATGACATAAAAACTGGACAAAAGGGAGGGGCTACACTGCAGTGTCCTCAGAGAGGTTCAATTTTGGCAGAATATCAAATGTTAGCACACTAAGCGACTCTCACCATTCTCTCAGAACTGTAAATTAGCACTGACTGGAGTTCCAAGTTACTACTATTTATATATCTTATCTGATGGTATTTCAAGGAGCTGGGCCAGGTGGAGGGGATCATTTCTAATGATAATCAACCTGACCTTTAATATACTTCATAAAATTACAGTGGGGGAAACACTAAATGCTTAATTGTAAAATTTGATAAAGCTGACAAATTGAGGTCAAAACCTCACAACCTTTAGAAATGCAGAATTTAAAATAAAGGTCACTGTTCTGTATAATTTGTAGAGATCCAGTTCTCCAATGGTGGTATTAGTTGACATTATTTATGCTTAATCTTCCATCAATGCAACTGTTTTGTTCTATACATGGCAACACAGAAGTGGACTGGTACTTGTGTGTGTGTATGCATGTATGTACATGTGTGTATGCATATCTATATATGTATATATGTGTATATGTATTTTTTAATTTAATTTATATCCTTTATATTATTGTGTAACCCCCATAGGTTTCCACCACCAATTCACCCATGAACCAACACCATAAGCTTAATTGCCATTTGCATTTCCTTTAAAATGAATATATCTAAAATGTCTGTTGAATATTTTCAATATTTGACAAAGTTATCTCAGGTCAATAATGTACCCACCGAATTCTGATATAGGTCTCATTGTAAATGGTAATGAAGTTAGAGAACAGAACCTGAGTCTATTATATTCAAATTTGGTTCTTATGTAGCTGTTATTAAATAATATGCCTGTCTTTCACTAAGCCTCATTCAGTTGTATCCCCCATTATAATGGTGAATAAGTACCTGCAATTCCTACTCATAAAATCTGTGATTAAAAAAAAAAATTGATCACGTAACCTCTATTATCTAAATATCACATTCTGGAATAGAGTAATGCATAATGTTCCAAGGCAATGGATATATTGACAAGTGATCTATAATAGGATGTTATAAAAGACAAGATAGTGTCTAAGTGGAACAATGAGATCAACTCTTAGGGAGTTTGAATTCAAGATATAGAATGGGCTTCCTCAAAAATGTTCAGATAGACTTTATTCAGAAATGTCCATATCAGGTCATTTCCAAAATCTGTCACGCTGGTATGTAAACTATGGTTAACTGAGTCTCTCTAGGCCTCAAAATTTTAAGAATGCAGATTACCAAGATTTAGGGACATCTCCAGAAATCACCTTTTTTAATGGAAGAAACCCATCTTATGGCAGGGTAAACATATAGAAGTTCTTTTTTTTCATAAGAAGTCCTCATCATATGAGACACCGCCCTCTCCTCTCCTTGACACCCAAGACTCTATATGAGTCTTGCTTTGTTTTATTTACTTTACAGTTTTTGTGAATTCTTCCTACCTATGTGATTTGGGATCTTTTCCTCCTACTAATTTGTCTGGTATTAATTCGGATGGTCTCCCAACCAGGAGGAACTTGGGGTGGGAGGGGTGATTTCTCCTATGCCCCAAAAATAATAGCAGAAAAGAGCCAGTTAATGTTCAGAGATGCAGAAAGAAAAAGAAATGTATAAGCAGAATGAAAGAAACTGAAGTTGTGAGGTGGAAGAAGCAACAAATAAAACAAATCCTAAAGATGCATATGTCTGGCTGCAGTTCACTGCCATAGCCTGGAGGACTTTCTGAGCTACGGAATCTCTATGCCCCCTTTCTGACTCTCTTCCACATTTGAGACTCATCAATATTCAGAATCTCTTTTACTCAGATAACTATCTCAATTTTACGAACAAGAACTCGAGGTTCAGAGGTTAATTTGCTCAATCTAACTCCAAAATCCATGCCATTTCTATTATTTCATGAAACTTCTATTAACACAGCAAAAAAAAAAAAAAAAGGAAAAAGAAAAAATAACAATAAATAATAAAAAACAAAATAAACAGGCAACTACAAATCAGAGGCATTCTCAGGGGAAGGGAAGGGAGAGGGATCAAAACAGGGGAGGGACGAGCACAAGGGACTATGGTGATGGTGCATGGGTGAATTGGTGGTGGGCGTTCTATGGACACCACACATGGAGGAGAAAGCAAACATTGTACAAAAATGAACAATGATGTAAACTACAAATAAATTTAATAAATTAAAAAAATGGAAAAGAAACTGTATGTAAGCAGTCCACACATAGGGAAATCATTATAATTTGAAATCATAGCCATCATTTTTGCACTTTTGAAAGAATTCCATTGACAGTTGCCATTTTCTAAGTTCAGTTGTATCTAGAAACTTAATTAAAACCTCCAATCTCTAAAATTTTGCTGCTTCAAACAATGAGAGTTTTTAATCAAATCCTCAGAAATACTGAATTTAAAAAATGTTTTCTTAGTTCTATTTTATAATTTAGTTTCATTAATGAAGTAAATTGTGCCAATTTGTAGTAGAGTTTCTTTAACTAATGTGCATATACTAGCTTTTCGGTCATCAGTCTACCCAAAATTTATTCTGTCTTATGATGTAAGAACAATCTGAGATTTAGCTACTAGTTTTCAGATGTTGTTCCGTGGGCTCAGGGTTAGTGGCTGAGAAGGTTCCAGAGATTTCTACATTTTTTATAAAGCAAAATCACATTGTGACCTGGGTTCTTTTCAAAGGCGAATGCCCCATTCTGCAGTTTGCTTGTTTCCTAATACAATTGAAAAGTCTTTTGCTGACAGTAAACCAGTGGCAGGTGTGCTTTTGTGTTGACAGCTGCAGTTCTGACAAGGATCACAGACAAGCTCTGCTGGCAGCGCTAGAACATCTGGATCATTTGGTCCAATTTCAAAAGCCAATTTGAGTAGACTATCTTCTTCCATTTTAGAATGTAAAAGAAGTTATGGCTGCTGGGGCCAAACTTGCATTGCAGTAGTACAACAATGGTTTATATTTCTTATTTATTAAATATGGAGGCAGAAGTCATAAAGTGTACCAACACTTCTAATATCTGGGATGATAGTTTGTAAAGTAGGTGACCGCTAACTTTTGCTTTTACAATGTCCTTTGATAACCCAAAAACAATTGATTGATAGAAAAATAACTAATATTTAACACTAAAAATCTGTTTCTTGGAAATTACCATGCAGGGTTGCACATGGAAAATATCTGACACTTTTGATGAGAAAACAAAGTAGGTTTGTTAATGTCTTCTATTTTCATACTAGAAAGAATATTCACTGTTAGTACTTATTAACACTGTTCTGCCAACATTGCAGGAATGAGTGAGTTCACTTAACTTCCAGAAAAATCCTGTGATATATTAGTATGTGACATCATTCCCTTTTAATAGATGAGAGCACTCTGACTCAAAGAATTAAGACAATCACCCAGCCCCCTAAACAGGAAATGGAAAATTAAGATTCTTTCCCATGTTCTCTCTACTGTGTTTTAGGGAGTCCTAATGACATTTCAGATAATTTTAGCTAATTGAATGTATTAGATTGGTGGAAGAACATACAATTTTTCTTTACTACTAAGTAAGACAAAATATTCCACACTGAGGACAGTAGGGCCTTCCTACTAAAATAAATATGTGGACTCACTAGTACCTGGTATTTTTTAGGAATATGAGATGACACTTAATGTTTCAAAATTTATTAATTATACCTAGATTGAAAAGAAATAATGTTCACAACTTCTTAACATCTCTCATCTACTTAATTGATAGTTATTGGGCCCTAAGGGAGTCAGAAAGCAATTTTAACAGCTGGAGGCACACACCATCTAACACCAGAGCTTATACACGGGATCTTTTCCTGCTGCTGATTCTGTACTTTTAAAGCATTAAACTAGACTCTGATAGGAACATGGTATCTGAGGATTAATGCCATTCACGAACATTCTATTATAGACTTCATAGAAAAACTAAATTCAGACTTCACCTTCCACATTTCATGTTAGATTATTTCAAGGAATAAGTGGGCAAGAATCCAAAATTATTAATTGCAAAGTTCATCACTGTGCTCATGTGGGTGTATGGAATACAGGAAATGCAACCAAGTAATTTATCTTCAATGTTGTGCCAACAAGGATGTGGCTTCTTAGAGTCCACATGCCAGAGAACGTGCATTCAAATGATATTTCAGCATGATATGGATGAATGTGTGACTAATGGATAGAGACTAATATATTCTCCTGCCTCAGTGTTATTAAGACCAGAGTAATTATTTACTAGTGCATACTGTGGCAAATGCTTGTTTTAATTGTCTTCTTTGATCCCAGTCACTCATTTTTTAGATTATAGTGGTAGCTATTTAGAAAAAAAATAATCTTGACATGATTGTTCAGGGGACATGTCAAGCAAATAGTGTAGGGTTAAATATCATGAAAGAAATGCATGCTGGCACCACCCAAGAGAAAATGAACAATCATACCCACTCTGGCACCTGAAAATGTTACTTGCTGTTTGGCACCTGAAGAAATTACCCATGAAATGAACACTTGGAGCTTGACTCATTAGAATTCAGCTCCAGTGTCTTCAAATGAATAAGAATCTCTACACAGATACTGAGAAATAGAGATAAAAAGAATTGCAGAGGAAATGACAACACTTTTTAACTATATGGGGAACTTAGGTTTAATGGAATTTGCTTTATAAAACACAAAGTATAAAGGCGTGATTATAGGTCAACAAGGTTATAAATCACAAGCCAAGGAATCTATGTAGGCCTAATTTTTCAATGAAATAAAGCCAATCAGAAACACATGAATTTCAATTTAGTTTTCCTGCTTTTAGTTCTACATATTCTGTATGTTTCATTTTCTACTTATAACTTAGTTAAACATGGGCTGTGATGCTTAGTATTTATGGGAAGAGGAAAATAATTCCATATAGTCACAATACTTAGACTCAATTCTAAAATTAGTTTTTGTTTAAAGACAGAGTGCTATGAGATATTTCATAATTTTGAGTATGAGTTTTTAGAAGAGACACGTAACATTGTCAGAATGTATATTTCATAAACATGTGCTCATTTTTCTATGGCATATTTAATACATGGCATTATTTATTTATTCTATTTATAGAACACTTTAAATACAATATTTTACTGGGGCAGATATGTAGCCATATTCTCTGATTATTTATATACACAAATCTACATTTTCTTTATATTCACTGACCTGGTTCACCTTACAAGTAACATCATACATAACTGACTTGACTAACTAAATGAGAGAGAGAGTTTGTGGATATAAACTTAGACAAATCTAAATGACACCAAAGAATGATTCCTTGAATTTGACTTCACTGTAATATTGTCCTATCAATTCTAGCATAGACACAGACAACATACACACTTTCATGATACTTAGTATCATATCAGCAACTACTGCTCAGAAGCACTGTGTGGAAGGGAAAGCATCTTTTTCCTACATACTTCTTCCCTGTTTGCTTTTCATTTTAGGGAAAAAAGGCTAAATTTGCTATCTTGAGGACCTAGTAATGTATAAGGAACTATGTTCTGCATGTATATGTTATAAAATATACCCAAAATACACAGAAGTAGAGAAAACAATACCTATAAAATGACCTTTTCTATTACAATGTATGAGAAAAAAATAAATTTAATTATACTATGTAACATTAGTATTATTTAATGAAAATGGTAACATTAAAAATGCAAAAACTAACAAATACTAGTAAAAAATTTACAGGATTGTTTTCTGTTAAAGTTTACATACAGAACACAAATGAATAGACTTTCTGCCACCTATCATATTTATTATTTACATCCTAAATTTAATCCTTTATTTGGCCTTAAAAAATGTGTTGTCATCTATAACAAGAGGGGGTAGACTGTAAACTCCTGGAGGACTAGCAATTGTACTCTACCCTTTGAATCTAAATTGTCCCCAATTTTTTTGCCCATGTCTTGTCACATTGTAAATAATATTTTAAAACTAGTTATTAATTATTGTTTCTAGGACCCCACATAAAATCAATGGATAATTTTAAGTATACAATTTGCCTTTACATGTCTGAGAGCAAACATAACCTAAAATCCTCATGTAATATACATGGCTAAGTTGTCGGAGCGAATCTTATACCCGAGACTATAATTCCTGGCAAGAAACTGAGGGAACTCAATTAAGAATTGACAGATTATTGCTTCAACATTGCACAGTGCCTTAGAATATCCCTTAGTCACAAGAAAAGGCCAAAGAGCTAGAAATCTGTAACCAAACCTCAGATGAGATCTTCATTTCTACTATAGGAGAGATCAAACACTTGAATCAAAACAGACCTGATGACTATATTAATTATTTCATCTATTACCTTAGGAATCTTAGCTGATTTCTCTGGGACTGATCAACAAATAACTGACAAAAAGATTATTGTGATTGTGAGACATAATGTCCAAAACTGAAAAAAAATGAAGTGACTTCCACATCACCTGACCTTCACTGCAATTCAATAAATGACTAATCTTAAATAAATGGGGAAATATCATTTCATGAGTGAATACAAATTATATAGGACTTAAGTAATAAGAGAATACCTCATTGAACTTTCAGAACTACAGTTCTGAGGGGAAATGGTAATTAGTTCAAGCACTAACTAAAATAGAATTGTCTACTACTTTCAAGAGAGGGTGGCTATTAATTATTAGGATATATGTGTTGGCAAAATGTCTTTTAACAGATGATGACATCTTATTTCTTATGATTTCACACAGACGACACACCTTGGTCTCTCCTATCCATAGGTTGACTGAGACCTTCTCAGTCTCATTAGTTCCCTCTTTTTCCTCACAAACCATAGTGTTTGAATTAGATACCTCTCTCTGCATGCACACACACAAACACACACAGACACACACACACACACACACGCACACACACATCACAACCAGTTTTTACATTTCCAATATATCAAGGTTCTATTTCATATTCATTATCTTGATCGTGTAATCTCTTAGAAATGTTTTAGAAAACAAGAAATAAATTGAAACATTCTATTGAAATTTGATAGTATTATTAATAGATGGTTTCATAAAGTGGAAACTTCCTTTAAGATAACAGCTATAACAAAGCATTTTACTAATATTCTTCCCTGCTATTGTAAACCAACATTTTAAACTCATCAAGCTCTGTCTTGATCTATTTTGATTGGGAGTCTTTTTGAACTGAAATAACATGCAGTCTTTTCCATGTAAAACTTTTAGACTACGTAGAAACTGAAATACATTTCTTATGAGAATTTTTTAAAATTTAAATTGGGAAGAAACTCATGTTCTGAGTGATAGTGTGTGCATGTGAATATGTACAAGAACCAAAAAGAAAAGGATGGAAATGCTGTTGATCTTTATACTCAGACTTTCTATCCTGTGGTGATTAATTTAATGAGGATTCATTTTTGTATTCATTTTTTGATTCATTTTGATTCATTTTTCATTTTATCTTTCTCTTTTACTGTAAAACTTGTTCTTAATATTGCCAAAATAGGGCTTCCCTGGTGGCGCAGCGGTTAAGCGCTGCTCTTTGGGGCTGTCAGCAGCGGCAACACATGTTCGATGCCCAACTGGGGAGATTCCCACATGGCCTGGCAAACCTCTCCTACTTTGCCTGCTGCTTCCACTCCGCAGTGTATTTCTGTCGATATGCCTGTGCTGATCCCCACTCTGTCTCTGGTGAACTCACTCGCTGCCCCACACCTCTGGCCTGTACCCCAGCTTGTACGCATAAATAAATAAATCTTTAAAAAAAATGCCAAACTATTTCTCTGAAGATATGGAAATATTTTTTGATATAATAAAAAATGCTTCAAATATGCACAGCTATCAAGAAATTATGGACTTTTTTTAAAAAATAATTTTACATTTTTTTTATCATAACATATTCTATGAATTATATATATTACTCATCCTTTTGTGCACTTATAAAAACAGCCAAATGTCCTTGGTGAAAACAAAACAGGAGATTAAACTTTGGCCCTGATTTCTGGAAATTTGAAGACTTTATGTGTTGGAGCTGTCAAGGATGCAATGGAGAAAAATGAAATAAATGAAAATTACCAAATAACCCTTCCTAAACCCCTGTGTTGATGGTGTCAGTTATAGAGGGAAATCTATAATTTCATTTTTTCAGCCCTCTGATAGGCCAGTGATGTCAGATGGATTGATAAATATGCTATGATAGACACAGAATGAATCATTTATTGGCTGCCTCCTCATTTGTGACAACTCAAACACTATCTCTTAGGGCTTGCTTGTATTTATTTTTCCTTCCATATTTTTTCTTCCCCAGTGATTTCATCTGGGAATATTTTTTTTCTTTTCTAATACTTCTCTAAAACAATCACAATCAAATAGTTATATTTATAAATGTACAACACAAATCAAACTACTCTTTATAGTTTAAAGGTTATTACTGACCACTTATATGAATCCTTAAATTCAAAGAAATGAGAACATTTTACACATGATAACTTTTACACATGATACCAGTGGTATATGTGAAGGTAAATTATAATAAAAAAACAGTAAAGATTTTATTTGTTTGTTTACTGTACTGTAAGGCCAAGTTAAGTACTCAAAATATCACAGCAATTAGCAATGGTGTGTGAATAAAATGTACCTCAAGGATTATTTTCCTTTCTTCTAATTCCATGCTGCTTAGGGAATCTAACCTCTTAGAAAGCACATTATGGCTTGACTAATCAGGATGTTAACTACTAAATCATATAAAATTAGCATAATTTTAAAAGATTAACAACATATTTGTTATTTAGAGTGGCTCATTACTACTTATATTCTGACAATGGTACCCTATTGGTAAAGATTTTGGAAGGGAAACATTTTAACATATGCAGAAAATCTTGAGAAATACTTCTTTAAGGTATCTCATTTCCTTATCATGCAAGAAGAGACCAACTGTTTTCTTAGTTTGTGTTTCTTTAATCACTCTAAGACCATCTGTTGCCCACACACACCCTCTAGCCTACACACAAAACACCATGCCTTCTGTTAGTTACCAAATACAGAAGCCACGAGAAAACAAGATTTACTCTCAAAAATGCCCATGCAGAGAAAGATCATCAGGTAGATATAAAAGCCATAAACTAATTAAACCAATTGGAATATGGTTGAAGCCCACTGGGAAAAACAAAGTACAACAGATCACACTGGTCAACAAATTTTTACAAAATCATATCACTGAAATAAAATTAGTCATATCCTATCAATTTGTATATGCTCAACACGAATATGACAGTCAAATTCTAATTTTGGCTCTAGTTTTTTTTTTTTTTGTAATCTGCAATAAATGGATGTTTACATCACAAAATGCATGCCAATAGTATTAAGCCTACAGTTAATAACTGTATTTTACAAGTCATAGAATGCTTCTTAGATTTCTTCACTTGTCTCTTGTACAGCTGCTCAGAAGTATCTATGGGGAGTGTCCAGTAGTTGTCAGACAGCATTGTAGTGGACTATTTTCCCTGGTATCTTTGTTCCATTGGTGCAATATCTTGATGAAAATGTTCACCATGTTCATCACTAACCATACCACAGTTTTCAGGGAAGAAATCCAGATGGGAATGAAGGAAGTGGATTTTTAGAGACATATTGCAGCCAAGTTTCTGATACCACATCAGCATGTCTTCTACTAGTTCCTTGTAGTTTTCTGCCCTAACATTCCCAAGAAAGTTTGTAGACACTAGGTGAAAAGCATTCCATGCTTGTTTTGCATCACCTAAAGCATCGCAAGTTGTTGAACAGGTCATCTCAATGCAGACGGAATGCTTGGGTAGACTATTCTTGACTTCTTTTGCTTCATTATTCCACCATAAAGAGGAGGAACCAAGCAGAAGTAACAGTCTTTTATGTGGTTGCTTGGCTATGCAAATGGCATTGATGGTCTATTGCCATTTAACCACTGTGAAAGCTGTGTTGTCCATGTAGCACAGCATATATGCAGGGGTCAAGGCTTGCCTTGGTCACCAACCTTGCATCCCCAGTAAAGATGATAAGCCTTCTTTACTTGAGAAGTGATACTTTTCTGGCTAATATCACCTCCCCACAAAAAGAACAGAAAATGTCCATGCTATTAATGCACTTTTGAGGCATTACTGTTCTGTATTGTGCCTAAATGGATAAAATAATAACAACTTGGGTAAGGGCAGCAGTAGAAAGCAAATGGAATAGGTATGCAGGTAATTGTTGGGAAAAGAAGTGTGTAACTTAGGAAGAAATCAAATCTTTATTCTGTGCATTTTAAAATTATTTTATTGAAAAGGAGTGACTAAAAGAATTTTTAGAAAGGATGTTAATGTAACCAATAGAACAGCCTACTTAGTAGACAATCTCTATTAAATTTTTTTGCATACCACTGAAGACTTTGTATACTAATGTAGATCCACAATTTATTTTGTCTTCAGGGGAAATAAAAATAGCCAACTAGGAAGTATACAGTTACTAAGAAAGCATATTATGTGTAGCATATACTACTGGATGCCTGACCAAGAACTATTCCTCTTTTCTTCTTTTTTAAGAAACCTTGATTTTTTTCAGCTTTCCCTCTTTCTCTGTGTAGTCTTCAAATTAGGCAGAAAAGGGAGGTATTTACAGATTCAGAGGGTAAATATGATTGGTCTAAATCAACAGTAATTTGTTCTTTTAGCCTGGGACATAATACACATTTGATCAATTAAATATGAAAGAACATTTTCTGGCAGTAGTCAGGTAGGGCTTCTCAAAGTAGCTTCCTTAATACTGAAAGACAAATACAACAATGCTGACTTTATTTTGTTAAGTATCTGTGTGAGGATGTGAAACCTGAAAATCAGGCAGACATCTGTCAACAATGAGAGAATCTGACCAGGAATGAGCCTATGACAGGAGACAGAGAACAAAGACGGAAAGAACGAAGGTCCTTGAAGATGTCAGTAAGAATTAATCACTCATAGAACCATACAAATGCCCAAATTCTTGTAGAATAATAATCCTTTAGAGTTTATTTCACAAGCATTCTACAGATTAGTCTTTCATACATTTCAGTTTTATTTAATTATTAGAACTCTTTGATTTGTATAAAATGACCCAGTAGAGTAACATTTAATTAGTGCTCAGTATGTACTAAAGAATATCTGAGAGTTTAAACCCAGTTTTTTGACACTACCCATGCATTGACAGAGAGTATATTATATGCTACTTATATACAGCTCTGTGCATCATATTTCCATGGTTTTATAGGTTTTCCTACTTGCTTTGCCTCCTTTATGACATTATACACACATTATCACCATCAGACACTATGTCTCCTAACCAACTAATTAGAACTTGTTGTGAAGTAACTTTTACCTTTTTTTCTGATAGGCAACTAATATTTTGATGGCATGACAAAGCAGTATATAGCATAGATAACTTCTTAGTTGATGACCCCTTTGTATCTAGAAGATTGTGTTAGACTACAAGGTGTTCTAAACTGTAAATTCCCTGCAGACTATTAATTTCCCAACACTATTATAAGGCATAGTTCAAACAATGTCAAACCTTTGTTGATTTAATCAAGATGTGTATGTAGAAAGTGGGTATCTACCATACGGATAGATATACAAATGAGAAAAAGACAAGCATATGGCGAAAGTTAGTTAATATTGATTTTGCCATCTTTCTCATTTTGTTGGGTACCAGGTTTAAAGTAACTCTTTTTTCTTAATTAATTACTCTGCCTTGTCTTGATCAAATGAGAGCAAGAAACATTTTTCTACTTATCTGAAGTCACATACTCTAGCAAATTTTTGGAATATATTAGTATAATGGAACTTAAAAAATTAATTGACAGTAATTTTGACAGAGTAGAGAAAGAACAAATTTCAAAGAAGAAAATCGTTCACAAAGTAAAGATTACTTTTAAAGACATATTTGAGTTTCAAGTTCAAAAAAAGGCAGTCATTAAAGATTGGTATCAAGCGATAACAGTGGCAGTTTATTAATAATCTGTCATGTAAAGCTGACATATTAGAAGCTGGATTCTGCTCAGCTTTACAATGAAATCCCATCCATTTTCTTACTACCAGAATTAAATATGTTCTGTTGAAAGGCTTTAGTAAGCTTAAATATGCTTTAAAGCTTTTTTTCTTAAATGCATTTACTGCTTTTCCTACCACCTCATTATCAACAAGTCAAATCGACAAAAGTCTAATCTTGATTCTTCTAGATATCCGTGGTGTATCAAGCAGAAAACAAGATAACATACACATTTTTATAAAAGGTTGATAACTTTGCCTTTAGACAAACAGAAAAGTATTAGTAAGTAAATTACTTGTTTTTGACATGTTGGAAGCAGGGAGAAGGTTAGATGTAGAGTGGAAATGTATTAAAAGTTAAGCCTAAGGGATTCGCAGATGGATAATTTATTTAATCAGAATTATGTGTGAGCTAGGCAGATAGGAAGGATCTAACCAAAGGTGTGAAGAGGTGATAGTCCATATGTATTCAGACTAAAGGATTTTGGTAATGCATTTTACAAATAAACATCACTGAATCAGCCTTTCATATATATTAGGTGAAATGTCTATCAGAATTGAACTCCATTTTCTCTCTGTTTGTCCAACTTGGTATTTCAGGATTATGTCATCATAAATCACTCAATATGACCTTTGTTAGCCTTAGACTTCCAAAAATATGTTGACTATGAGGAATTGGGGAAAGATTGGCTAAAAGGTACACATACAAGCTACTCCAGTATTCAGCAGAAATGTTAAGAGTTAGGTATAGAATTAAAGTATGTGCCAAGGTCGGAGATTGTGATATAGGACATGACATGTCAAATATTAAAAAAACATTAAAAAAAAAAAAAACACTTTTTACAATAAGTGACTTAGAGAACTTCTTTTTGTCTCTCATAAAGTTATTAATGACTTGCATGCTGAAAGATCATATTAACTTTCCTTAATTCTATGATTAAAACTTTCTCAAATAAGGGCCTCCCCGGTGGCGCAGCGGTTAAGCGCTGCGCTGTGGAGCTGTCGGCAGCGGCGACGCGAGTTCGACGCCTGGCCGGGGAGAATCCCACATGGTGCGGCAGACCTCTCCTGCCTCGCCCGCTGCTCCCCTCAGCAGTGTATTTCTGATCTGCCTGTTCTGCTACCCGCTCTGTCTCTGGTGAAACTTCTCGCCGCCCCACAGCTCTGGCTTGTACCCCAGCTTGTATGTATAAATAAAAAAAAAACAAAAAAACTTTCTCAAATAAGACTACAACAAATTTTTGTTTTTAAAATTTCACAATTAAAATGTAAATGCTATCACACTTGAATCCTTTTTACTCAAAATATTAATGATCAAGCAGGGATATTACACCTACTAGCAGATAACTGTGCATGAGAAGAAGGGGAAAAAAGGGTTTCCCAGGAAGTCGGTATATAACCCATGGTAAAATTTTGCCATGAATCCTAAAATTAAAAGTGTGTGTATTTTTCTCATGCCTTGGGGGAAGACATCACTGACAGGTACTAGTTAATGATTTTCTAAGGATAAGTCCTTCAGAGGTTCAATAGAAGAATAGAAAAATGAGTCAGTCAAACCTCACTTCTGAATTTAGGTAATGGGAAATGGCGATTTCAAAGTTTCATAGTTCAAGGATCAATGATTTCAAATGACTTTCTATTAACCAAAATTGACTGATGATAAATGGCTGATTTAAAGTTCCTTACCATGTGAACATATATAAAAGTTTCAGTCAAAATAAAAGTGGATTTTCTACAAAACTCTCTAAAGACCAATGTGAGACCTATCTTAAGAAGTTGAAATTATTGTAAATATGCATCACAAAGTGTTAAAAAGAGAGTAGTATTAGATTTAGGGAAATATTTGGGAGTTTAATGATATAATTAAGATTGTATACAAATCTGTTTCTATTAATTTCTTACTTGTGAACATGATTTTGGTGTGTATGGGGGAGTATGGCAAATATTTTCTTCTTTCTTTCTTAATCCTCAATATATACAGTACTTGACTTTAAGGGAAATAATTAAAACAAGATGTTAAGTCATTGTCTGAGTTGTTACTTAAATAATTCCTTGATTCCCTGTCTCACTCATCTCCTCAACCGTACCAGGTATAGTGGAAATAATATGAACTTTTGAGGCTTAGTATGTTGATTACAGTGGTCAACAAACTTTTACTAAAGTCATGTTACTGAAATAAAATTAGTCATTTAATATCAAATTTGCAGTCAAATTCTAATTTTGGCTCTAGGTTTTTTTTTTTTTTTGTAATCTGCAATAAATGAATGTTTACATCACGAAATGCATGCCAATAGTAATAGGCCTACGGTTAATACCTGTAAAAAATCAAGCCATAGACTACTTCTTAGATTTCTTTGCTTGTCTCTTGTACAGTTCAGGAGCATGTCTGGGGAGTGTCCAGCAGTAGTCAGCCAGCACTGTAGTGGACCATTTTCCCTGGTATCTTTGTTCCACTGATGCGATACCATGATGAAAATGTTTGCCATGTTCATCACTAACCATACCACAATTTTCAGGGAAGAAAAATAAATCAAGATGGGAAAGAAGGAAGTGGATCTTTACAGAATATTGCAGCCACATTTCTGAAACTGCATCATCAGGTCTTCTACTAGTTCCTTGTAGTTTTCTGCCCTAACATTCCCAAGAAAGTTTGTACATACTAAGTGAAAAGCATCCCATGCTTGTTCTGCATCACCCTGCAACAAGTTGTTGAATCGATCATCTCAATGCAGACAGAATGTTTGGGTAGACTATTCTCAACTTCTTTTGCTTTGTTATTATGCTGGAAAGAGGAGGAACCGAGCAGAAGGAACAGTCTTTTATGTGGTTGCTTGGCTCTCTCCACACCATGGGGACTGCAAATGGCATCGATGGTCTCTTGCCATTTAACCACTGTGAAAGCTGTGTTGTCCATGGAGCACAGCATATATGAGGGGCTCAAGGCTTGCCTTGGTCACCAACCTTGCATCCCCAGTAAAGATAAGCCTCCTTCACTTGTGAAGTGATACTTTTCTTCTGGTTGGCAAATATCACTTCCCCACAAATAGAGCAGAAATTGTCTATGCTATTAATGCACTTTTGAGGCATTACTGTTCTGTACTGTACCTAAATGGATAAAATAATAACAGTTCGATGGAACTGTAGCTTAAACTATCTCGCACAAAGCCTGAAATATTTTCAATGCTCAACCTTTCTGACAGGGATTTATCTAGTGCACTGCTGACGTCAGCTTACTTCAGCAGCCGCCTGGCAGTAGTATTGCATTGCATCAGGAAATGATGCAATCAACTCTGGATGATATGTGCATGATGGTCTTATGCAATGCGATGCAATATTACATCATTCTAGGCTGATTTAGGATGTTGCAGTCCTACTTGATCAATTTACACAGTGAAATATATCAAATGACTTATATGAAATATCTTCAAAATGAGAGCTAATAAAAAATTTTCAGGGTTATATTAATGTTCAGCACACCAAGATATTACAGGTTAGGGCCTTTTCAAGTCAGTAATGATCTCAATATTGACCAGTGTTATCTATGGATAAACCATTGATATCTTTTAGTGTCAGGTTCTTACTCTATGAGATGTAGATAATAACTCACAGGAATCTTGTGAAGATTAAAAGTGACTTAATGCTTTAATACGAGAGTCTCTATGTTTTGCCCTTATTTCTGCACCTTTTTATATTTTTTACATTTCTCATTTTCTCCCAGAATGCTGCTTTTCATATAAAAATAATACGTTGTTCATTCTTTTAAAAATATTTCCCCAAAGGTGATGTAAACACAACCTGCACCAGAAATACTTTGGAATGCTTGATTAAAATGTCATTTCCCAGGATTTACCCTAGATCAGTTGAGTCAGACATCCTCATGGCAGGACCAAAATCATGGTTTTAACAAGCTTGCTCTGTGAAATGCTGTGCAGGATGCATTTGCATACAACCTCTCTAAACCATGATGCTTACACAGTGGGTTTTAACAGTCTTGCATTCTTATGTTCCAGCATCTCTTTTCTATGAAAATCTTAATCAAAATTGGCAGGCAACATTCTAAATTTGACAGAAAAAAAAAAGATGAAAGTGGGAAATGGAATTAACTTCACTCAGCAATAGCCTGGACACAGGTGATAGCAGGCAAACTTTACCCAACACAGCACTGACCGGTATCTATGGTTGACATTGCATTTTCTGATTTTTGGTCTCTGTTGATAATTGTCTGTTTTCTTTCACGCTCAATATGAATAAATTCACTGTTTTTTCACATTTTTATTTTGATTCCTAATTTCAGGTGTAAAAAAATACCTTAATATGGTAGAGAGATTAAAAGGGAAGTCTATCACTGTTCTCTTAAAATGTAAGCCATGTTGACAAAATGACAGTATAGTTATATATACATAAACATTTATATTTGGTTGAATTTGTTGAATTTGAATATTTCTCATTGTTCAAATATAGTGTAAAATTTTCTGAAGAATTTTCCCTTTGTCTAGAAGTCACAGAGGAAAAAAAAAAAGTCATCTTTACACACTCCATCCTGGATACAGGAATCTGTTGCCTGAATATAAAGTCAGTCTTTGCAGATACAAATATATATATATAAAATAGTGCATGCCCAAGCTTTGCACCTCTTCAGTGTTTTCAATAGCAAGGTAAAAGTTAAATCCTGCAATGCCTTCCTCTATCATCAGCCAATCTTTAGGTCAGGACAACTTAGAACTAGAAGCCCCTTATCAATAACAATTACATTCTTCACGCCAACAACTCATGGTTACTACCTATACAAACTAAATTCAAACATGTGTTTATTGAAACAACCCTGATCGAGGAAACTCTGTCAGGATGCTTGTGGTTCAAATCCTCACTGTGATTATCCATAAACTCTTTGTCTAAGTATCATGGAGACTATTTTCACAGATGGATATTTTCATAAATGAATGGTAAAACGCTCATGATAATAGAATTAAAAAAGAGGATACATTTGATATAAAGGTGACTTATTTCAAAATAAAATTCTGTTAATTGGATGAAAACACACAGAGACCAGTTTCACAAATACAACATTTTAAGATTATATTAGAACATTGTCTAATTCTTCAGTTATATACTTATTTTCTCTATAAGGTTTACAAAATTTATAAAAATGAATGGAAAATACTTTGCTAAGTAGTACTTTTAGATCTTTTTTTGTTTCAGACAAATTTGCTCAGGCTGACTGGAAGAAATATTGCCTTTAACTTCCCAATTTCCCATTCTCAGGAAATATAAGTTAGTTTTGAATATCTTGGTATGCAGAGGGCAATATAGCCTTTTAGAAAACAATGACTGAATTATTATTTTCTTTGCAATGCAGTTTTAGCAATTAACATTAATTATATAAATTAGACCATTCCTGAATTAAAGGAAAAGGTCATAAGAAGTTCAAAAAAGAATCTCTCCACTCTTTTTATTATTCTGGTAGTGGGTCTTCCCAAATGTGCTGCTCCTTATTAGAGATGTGCTTTTTGATTGCCAATCTTTCTGTCAGCATCAAATAGCTATACCTATATCATTCTAAAATTGTACAATTACTGCTGTGTCCTTTATGCTATGTTCCTATTTTATTCTCAGATGATTTTGTTCCATATAAAATGGTGCCATGGAATGCCTTCATTTTAAAATTAGGAATGTTTTATATACATAGCTAAATGTGTTTTCAGGTTTCCTTGCTGGTATACATTATACTCTTCCAAAACCAAATTAAAATACTATGTTATTTTTCAGATAACATCACAATATAAAAATAGTAACACCCAAGGGTCTTGAAATTAATTCAAGTGTTTTTTTTTTTGACTTGGTTTCTATTACTTCTTTACTGCATAAAAAAATATGTAGATGATACCCTTAGTATTTTTTTTGACTTTACAAATAGTATTCAGAAGCATTTATATCTATATTAACATTATTTTAACTTTTATCACTAGCTAAGAGATGAGACATACATGTAAGCAATCTATTACGCAATTACAAATCCAATCACAGAGTCATGTCTATCAATATAGTCAACATGTCAGTTGGGCAGAATGCTTATTTAACAACAACAACAAAAATGTCAATATGGTCAATGAATTGCTAAACATTCAATGACTCTCTCCTTGCCAAATCTAATGGTCTTTTGCTAATGTTGTTGTTATAATTTTGTGATATATTAAGCAATAATTTAGATACTTTCATAACCCTCCAGTTGAGAAATGACTAGGCTACAGCAGACAGTAGATCTGTCTTGTCCAAGTTACACAAGGATTAAATCTCTGAGATGGGATTTTAATATAGACCCTCTGCCTTGATGAACAACTTATTTGTCTTTCATTTTTCTGATAGTGTGTTTGTCTACTCCTCCAATGTGTAAGCCTCATTAACATCCCTTTTTTCTATTGTGAAAGCTGTTCATGGACTTGATTTCAAGTACCAATCTCAAAGACATGAATTCCTAATGTACATTTTCAGTTCTATATAACAAGGCATCACTTTCACATGTCTAAGAGAATCCCTTTGATTATAATTCTCAACATAGAAAGATTTTCTTCCACTCATGTGCACTTTTAATTGCCTTTATACATGTGATTCTAATTATTGCATACTTAAAAGCTGATTATGAATATGTTATATATATATATATATATATATATATTAAGCGGATATATTTACATGAATAAAAAAGGAAAATATTTACATGCATAACCTCAATCTGTATGTACTAGAGTTTCCTGTTTCTTAGGGCCTGAAAACGCTCATTTACCAGGCTATCTTTTATAATTGCATTGCCTTCTCTCAAACTGTCCTTAAAATGGGAATGGTGGATTTTCAACTTTCCTTGAGAAATAAATTATACTGATATCCTCCCTTTTTGCAAAATTAAAAATTCAGCATTAGAACTTGAAATGAATATATCTTTCATTTTTATAACTATAATCAGAAAAAATATATACAGAACATCATTTCAAAAATAGCATACATTGCCTATTGAGGGGATGCTACATAGGTCATTAGAGAATTTGAATATTTGGCAAATCTTTTGGGAAAACTACCTAACACATTTATCCTGACTCTATTCACACAATATTCCATGAGGGAAATGCCCAGGTTGAAGGGGATGTAAATCTTAAATAATTTTTGTGTTTGATTTTTTTTTTCTTTTATGTCTTCTCATCTCCATTGGTTTTCTCTAGGAGTATAAGTGGCTCTCACCACCAGTACAGGGTTCAACTTTCTGGGCTATAAATAACTTGGTACTTCCCACATGAATGCAGGAAAACCATTTATGCCTAAAACATTTCCCAGAATAGTTAAAAGATATTAGGTGACAAAAATAAACAAAAAAAAGAAAGAAAGAAAGAAAGAAAGAAAGAAAGAAAGAAAGAAAGAAAGAAAGAAAGAAAGAAAGAAAGAAAGAATGAAGGAAAGAAAGAAAGAAAGAAAGAAGGAAAGAAAGAAGGAAGGAAGGAGGGAGGGAGGGAGGGAGGGAGGGAGGGAGGGAGGGAGGAAGGAAGGAAGGAAGGAAGGAAGGAAGGAAGGAAGGAAGGAAGGAAGGAAGGAAGGAAGGGAGCTCCCGAATAGAAGTATTTGTATTTACAGATTATAGAATACTGAACTACCAACCACCGTAGATTGGATAGGTTGTCCTACGTATGTTATTATCAAAGTTTTCCTCTATCCTCCTCTAAAGCAGGGAAAATTCTATTCATATAGTTATCTTCAGAGGAAATAAAGTATGTTTTAACCATGCCCATCATAGAATAAGTCTTTCCATTTTTCTGGAGAATCAGTAGTATATTGGCAGAAGAATCCAGTGCTTAGCATTTACCCAGAAATCTCTTATTTTTATACAAATAGAGATAGCATCACAAAATTATAGAAGTAAAAAAAAAAAAACCTTAGAAGTCATATTGTCCCATCATCACATATTATAAATGATTAAATGAAAGCCAGAAGGCCATGCTCCCTGCAAATCTTATTAGAAGGAAACATCCCCTTTATCTGCTTCCAATACCTAGAAAACCTCATATTCTTTCTCTAAGAAATAGGTCAAATTGTCCACCCACCAGGGATGATGCTGTCCTAGACTCCTGTAGACTTTCATTATTATCCTAGTTTCTCCTACAACATTTGCTTCATATTCATCTAATAGGATCTATCAGCTCTGTTATGCTTCTCCTTGGTTGTGAAGCTTGAGCAAGTTTTATTCATTCTCCCATCTCAGTTATACTGTAGAAGCAACAGTTCCTCTCTTACAGGGGCATTGTAATGATCACTCTAAAGGATTTAGCAGTTGCCTGGCATAATTTACATTTGCAGTAAATCATGCCATTGTTATTGAGCTGATGTATGATTTATCTATTTACATGTCCTTCCCCTTCATTAATTGGAGAGTTCCAGAATGAGCTGCTAACAGTCTAAGCCCTAGTGATTTGCACTGGGTTGTGTATGAAGTTTACTTTGAGTAAGTCTATGTTGAACATATTAGAGAAAGGATATTCGTACATGCTCCATCTCTGATGAAATCATGTATCCATTCTTCAGGTAGGAACAATGTCTACTTAATTTATGTATATAGTGTTTTTTATAGTAGAGCAATATTTTACTAAATTTACCATTTACATGTTTATATAACTGTGGGATGACATTTTTACTCCTTTATAGCTGCACATGCTTTACTCACTCTCCCCCAAAACTCCCATGTCAATGCCCAATCCCCTTCCTTCCCATAGCCTTCCTCCTTCTGCACTGTTCCCTTGTGCAAACAATGTATTTTTCACTATGTCTAAGGTTTGACTTTGCTGTTGTTGTTTTTTTTTTAATTTTTGCCAGGGTATGCTTTTGGTTAGTTTTAACCAAAATTATTTCTAAAAGTTTTGTGAAAACTTGACATTAGTTGAGCCATTTCTAAAATGAAGCTAGGCAGCCATCAAAGAGAAACTACATTACCTCTCTGTTTGAAATGGGTCACAGACCTTTGGTCTTGGGCAAAATCAATAGCTTAAAAAAAAAAAAAAAACACCAAGCAAACAACTGCTTGAGCAGCTGTCCAAATCATGAGGACTGACAATTATGGACTATTTGCCAGAAGATAGAATCGATAACTGCTTATGTATAGCCAAACAAGTTTAAGTTTAACACAATTAACTCTTTTCAAAAAATAAAACATGGACCATGCCAGTACTTTCATTCTGTGTGTCCTCAGCAAAGTCAGTGTTTTGTTTTAATAGAGAAAATTCATACCAAATATATAAAGTGTGTCCTTCTTTAGTTTTTCAAGAAGAAAATCAATTATTTCCAAATACATTGGATTGCATTGTTAATTTATATTCTTGATGCTATGGGTTGATCTGAATATTTTGTAGTTATCTCTCCATGTCATATGTAGGCAAATACTCTACCAGTAGTATTCAAAACAATTTTTCATGGTAAGTCTTTTAAGTAACATTTTACCTGTAATGCTTGAAATCTGCACTGGAACAACTTAATTCCCTATTCTGTAATATTTTTAAGAACCGTGGAAATTCAAATATAAAATTAAATTCTATGTATAATTTGAAGTAAATAATCTCACTATAATGATTAATTATATAAAAGTATATTTAAATATATTTCATAAATGTGTTATTTTCAATTAAAATGACTGCAAAATAGCAATATTCATAATAATAAATGTTTACTGTTATTACAAATAATCTCACTACAAAGTAATGATGACACCGTAATGCCATCTTGAATAGATTTATATTGCAGTGGACATACCGATCCTATGAACAGTGAAAATCAATCTTATTAAGATATGTTAGAACCTCATGAATTAGAGGAAAACATATATTTTTGTTTGGATTTATAGATGTCAGCTGATTTAGGTATCATATTCACTAATAATATGAGAAAAGTGTACTTCAATATCTTAACTCTTGGTATTGGCAACATATTAAAATAAAACGTTACTGTAGTTAATATTTTTCAGATAACCCTTTTAGAGATAAGGTTTACTTTAGGTAAATTCAATTTAGAGATTGTATAGTTAAGACAAAAATCATTTTAAAAGTCTGCACTTAGAAAACTAGCATGTACCCTAATGATAGATGTTCAGTGCTTATGATTTGTTCAGTTTTCATAGATATTATTGAACGGTGTGTTAAGAGGGAGGAAATGACAGTGGCAAGGTGGATCGCAATTACGCTGCTTCACAATGTAGTCTGTGTGTGTGTGTGTGTGTGTGTGTGTGTGCGCGCGCGCGCGCGCGCGCGCGCACGCGCGTTTCTCTCTCTCACACACACACTCAAATCCATCATCTCCTATAAATATCCAGCACAACAGAAATATCAACAATACTAATTACTGAATCTGCTAAAAGTTGCTATGCATGGGCCTCCCTGGTGGCGCAATGGGTTAAGCGCTGCGCTGTGCAGCTGTCCGCACGCGGCAGCAGTGACAAGAGTTCGACTCCCAGCCCAGGAGATTCCCACATGGCACAGCCCGCTGCTCCCCTCAGCAGTGTACTTCCATCGATCTGCCTATTCTGCTCCCCACTCTGTCTCTGGTGAACCCTCTCACCACCCTATGCCTCTGGCTTGTACCCTAGCTTATATGCATAAATAAATAAATCTTAAAAAAAAATTAAAAATTAAAATTAAAAAAAATAAAGTGGCTATACATTTTGGAGTAAAAATAAATTTTCCTCAGTCTCCCTCATCTTTTCCCGTTGTCCAGTTATTCTTGTTCAATTTCCTTTTAAAATGAGATTATTGTCCATTTGAAAGAAGTTGCCAACAGGGCTATTAAATCAACTAAATTCCTATGTCAGGTTTGTAATAATTTACTTAATTAAAGTAAATGGGCTAAAATGTTCATCACCTTATTTTCAGCAGATGAAACATCAATTAATTTCAAATATATATTTACCTCTTCGTATACAGAAAGTAAATACAACACCTTTTATTTTTAAACTTATTTAAAGACAAAGAGGTTTTCATAATGACATTATATTTACAGATTGAAGGTACAATAGTTAAAATTAATGCATATTCTAGAGTGTTTTACTTTATTTTTTAAATGATTTATTCATTTATGCATACAAGCTGAGATACAGGCCAGAGGCATGGGGCGGCGAGATGGTTCACCAGAGACAGAGCGGGTAGCAGAACAGGCAGATCAGAAATACACTGCTGAGGGGAGCAGCGGGCAAGGCAGGAGCAGTCTGCTGCGTCATGTGGGAATCTCCCCTGCCTGGAGTCAAGCTCACATAGCTGCTGCTGACAGCTCCACAGTGCAGCGCTTAACCTGCTGTGCCACCAGGGAGGCCCTAAAGAATTATTTATTTAAGCATAGAAGAACTGCGATGTAGGCCAGAGGTGCAGGAGGGGCCAGTGAGAGTATTCACCAGAGACAGAGTGGGAAGCAGAACAGCTGCATCTACTGAAATGCACTACTAAGGGGAGCAGCAGCTGGTGAGACCAGAGAGGTCTGCTGTTCCATATGTGGTTAGCTTTCTGGCTGGCGATAGAACTCAGGCCACTGAGGTGGGACATCGCGGTGATAGGACTGAGTCTCAACCCTTATACCACCAGGGAGGCCCAGGGAGGTGTTTTACATTCAAGAGAATATTTCTTTCATTTTTAAATTACTATATTGAATTAAACTTACTGTGTGGTTAACTAATGTAGTAATAGATTTCAAGCAAATGAAGCAGCTTTTTTTTTTTTTAAATCTAAGTAAAAACGCCTATCATTGACGGATATTTAAAGTCTTATTTTCCTTGCTTCTAGCACATCATAATTCTTCTCTTACTCACATAAATTATGACTATTAACATGGGTAAAGAGGAGCTCTTTGAGAAGCTATATGACTATGTCAAATGTTTCTATTAATGTATCTATTAATGATGGCTAAATATCCTATGCCAATTTCAAGGTTATAGTTATGGATATGCTGAATTAAAAATCTCATATCTCAGAGGTGACAATTTCATGACTGCCTTTTCACTTAAAAGATAACATTCACATTATCTCTATAGTATAATCATAAGGTATCTAAATTTACTTAAATGTAGGATGGTCTAAGCTAAATGTAAGTGGTGTCAGAATACAGCTCAAAATGTGGTATATTGTGGATGGTCGTAAATAATGACAAATTAATGATATCAAATAAGTGAAATAAGGCAGCATTGATGACATATTTCAAAGACATCTGCAGGATAATTAATTATCCTACCTTCACAGACAAACAGAAATAAGGAAAGCAGGAAAGTTTTGGATTCTCATGTTTTCAGCATTATCAAGGAAGGTATATATGATCTACCTTATTTGATAAATTAACAAAATGAGAACAAATTTTGTTTCATTTCTCTTGGAGTAATTTATCTCAAGTTGAGAGATGTAATTTTCTATAGAATATAAGGGCAATGACAGAAGTTTATAGAAATCTTTCAGTTTCTACTTATTTCAGTAAATTTCTTCTCCCACATTCTGACTATTCTCTCTTTTGTTTGGTCATGAGAGTTTCAAGTTACAAAGTCTTTGCTCATTTCCTATTTTGTCACTTGTTTCTCCAAAAAAATATGCATCCATTGCCTTTGTTTGTCCATATTGACCAGATCTCACTGTTACTCATTTTTAAATTATAATATTTTAGAATCTTTTGAATTACATATTTATTCTCAATCTCCATAGAAGACTAAAGTTATCATCTGCCTTTATAGCTTCAATTTACATATTTGTTTACAAAGGTCAAGTCATGAAAATTACTTAAAATATACAGATTGCCCAGATCTTTGACTTTAATGAAGCCTCAGAATCCCCTGCAGTTAATTCTTATTTCCTACTTCTAATTTGTTTTTCATTTGCAGAAACAAGGCAAATTACACTCTGAGTAGAAAGAGGTAAGATGTAACATACTTGATACTAAATGGACTTAATGATTTTGCTACTGGAATCTTTTTCCCGTCTCCCTGGTGATGACTCATTTGCAGGGACATTTCTGTATTGGTCATATCTAGGAGTTATGTTTGTTGTCTCTTTTTCTCTTGCTCTTTGGACCTAATCAATGATTTAGTTCCTTTGGTTCCACCTCCAAAATAGGTGGAGCCAGTGATTCCTTTGCGGTTCAAAGTAATTATATCACTCAGAACTCTGCAAATGTTTCTTCTTAAATGATCTTCCCACTTATAGTCTTACTTCACATTACTTGATTTTCCACAAAGCACTTATCTTAAAACATACATGGCTTATCATACAATTTTGTTTAAAATATTCAGTGGCTCCTAATAGCATTTACAATAAAATGCAATATCCTTATTATGGCCTACAGGCTTAAATCCGCTGAAGTCCCACTCCCTTTTACATACTAAGCTCTCTCTATACCAGTATTATTTTAGTGCCTTTAACATTCCAAGTTTCCCTTTTCTGCTGAGCTTAGCAATCACTTTAATTGCAATGTGGTGAACTCTGTTTAAATATCATCTCCTGACCCAATTAAGCTATATTTTCATTGTAACTTTTATCAAAATTGAGATTTCTTTTGCTTTTTTTTTATCTCATTAGACTTATTATGAAATCAATGCTTCATAGCAGCGATAAGCTTTGTTCCATAATTATAAGTTAGCTATCTTCCTAGTACATATTAAGTTCTTCATAAATATTTGTTAAGGAAGACGGTATAGGGGAAGGGTAGGAACTAGGGAAAGGAGAGGGATGGGGGGAGAGGGAAGAATGGTAAGAAGGGGAAAGGATGGGAGGAGAGGGGAGGGAAGGTTGAATAGGTGCTGTAGTTGAGGAAACATGTTTGAGTGAGCACAAGAACTGGGTAAACTCTCTAGTTCACAAATGCAATTTTCACCATAGTAAAACCTTAGAGAATTACTGCTATTCTTTTCAGGGATACCTTCATATATTTACAAGGCACTGGAAAATATTTGTTTTTTCAGGAGGAATATAAGCACAGCATTGAACTTCAATATTTTAATGAAATTAATGTAACACTGAACAAGAACTTAAAAAAATATAGCCTATTTTGTGCATCCAATATTATTCTCAAGTTCAATCTTCATTTACATTACCAAGACATTATTTGTGTTTTATCTAATTGTATTTTGACCTTTTTAGAGTGTTTCTGTTATAAATCATAATTTTATTGCATAATTCAATCCGTTGATTCTAGATTCAAATTATGTGTTACATTCCACGTTTGTAATTCTTTACTTACTTCCACTTTCCCACATACAGATGTTAATTACATATTTTTTAACTTCATTTGTCACCAAGCCCTGTCATCTCTGTGAAAATGACGTAAAGTGTATTTAAATGACATGAATTTCCTGTATCTTTGATCTCATCAACTGGATTTTTCCCTTTAACTATCATTTCTATTCAGGACAACCATCATGATATAAACCATGAACTATGTATTTGTATAACCTGTGCTGTATTTCACAGATAAATTCACTATTTATTCACTTGAAAGGGTTTCAGGAAGACCATGCTATCGTGTATAGCTAGTGACACTATACAAAATCTATGAACTGATATTCAAGACCCCTTTCTGTCACACCTTTCTTCCTCCTGCCTCAATGTAACACAGAGATTGGTAGTTTAGTAAAAGCACAAATCACCTACTTGGCTTTTAATTAGTACAAACTATATTTCATCATCTTTGGCTACCTTAAGCAACAAACATGAAATTCTAAAAGAAAAAACAGCTCTGATAAAATCCCATATTCTCCAAATACATGAAATTAAATGCTATTATTTTATTTCAAGCATTTGAATCTGTAAGTCAATTTGTCTAAGATTTTTCAATAAGATAGTTAAATAATAATTATCAAAACCAACATATTATAGAAACTTCTACTGTTATGAGTTACTCTGAAGCCAATGAAACAGCATAAGACAGATTTTTTAAAAAGTTTAAATTTGATATGTATATACTGAAACTACTGAACTTTCCATGTGAAAATATTAAATTCCACCATGTTTGTATCATTACATCTCTCAAATATTTAATCTACTATGGATAAACTGAATGCATTTAAATCAAGATGTTTACTTCAAGAAGAAAAAACACGCAGGGCCTCCCTGGTGGCGCAGCGGTTAGGTGCTGCGCCGTGGAGCTGTCCGCAGCGGGTATGTGTGTTCGAAGCCCAGCCAGGGAGAATCCCACATGGTGCGGCAGACCTCTCCTGACTCGCCCACTGCTCACCTCAGCAGTGTATTTCTGATCTGCCTATTCTGCTCCCCACTCTGTCTCTGGTGAACCCTCTCTCCGCCCCACACCTCTGACCTGTACCCCAGCTTGAATGTATAAATAAATAAATATTAAAAAGAAAAACATGCAATTCAAAAAGCTTATGACAATAGAATTTTTGGCAAACATAAACATATTTGCATAATTGACTCAAAATTTTAATAAAGAAATAATCGTGATTAATATCAGGAGCAAAACAGGAATGTGATTTACCGCTGTATTTTGTTGTGGAATAAGATAGATAGACAGACAGACAGACATATGTAAATCGCAAGGGAAACACAATCTCAATGAAGTGCATACTGTACTGAATATATACTGTATTTAATTCTGTAGTTAATCCTTTAGGCTGTATTTATCATGACTGCTATAAGCTTGTGCAATTTATTAAACAACATTTTCAAAGGCACTAGACACATTTTAATAACTTATTTTAATGCCTATTGGTTAGCCTAATAATCGGAAATTTTAAATGATTCTGTAGAATATCTTGCAGACTTTTGGTTCACTTAATATTTGATTTTAATTATAAATATAAATTATTTCTGTCATATATTAACCCTTTGCACTCGAGGCTTTTTTTGCACGGGTGAACCAGCAACTCGAGACAATTTCAGCTGTATTAGACTAATGTGCTTTATAAAAATTTATTCCATGATCATTACAGTTCATTGGGTAGGGATGAGGATTTTTCCCTTGCTTCGACATGAAATTATCTTAAAAAATCACACTTAGTGGTTCTCAAAAGCAAAACCAAAAAGTACACCTTGGTTACCAGAGTTAGTATTGCCTACAGTTACTTAAAATAACTTTAAGATATATTTCAAAAACGTTGTATGACAAAACAGCTTTAGTCATCACTTTGTGTTTCCAATGATATTATTTTCACAAAAACATAAAATTGATTCTGCAAATGTTCTAATAATTTGAATTTTATATGTAAACTACAAGATAAATCTTTATCTTGTTCAATATTAAATAAATGATTTAAATTATATTAGTATAAATAGCTATTAGCTTCACAACATAAAAGTTTGATTATTTCGATTTTGTAATAATAAATTGTAAGGATAAACCACATACCCAATTTTAACAAATGTAGTTGGGTACATTTACCCAACTAATCGATGAATCTTTAAAATCCAATATCACTTTAGAATTCACTGTTTTTTTCTTATTATTTCTATTTCCATAGTTATACATTTCACTTTCAACTCTTTTCTAAAGCTCTCATATCAAAGCTTTCATAGAGAAACTGAATTTTGATAAAACTTTATAGGTGATAAAATAAATTTTAGACTGAATAGCTCGTTGCTTCTACTCATTTGCATCACATAGACCACACTGTAAGATTTTAAATACATAAAATTGTCATGCACATCCAAAGAACTTTTTTCCAGTGATACAAACCTTTACCTTTATGAAACAATGTCTTCAAATTCACTTAAAAATATCAGACTATATAAAAATCACCATATTATCATCATCTACCCAAGAAATTAACATTTTAATTAAAAAAGATAGTTTCTTCAATGTTTAATTAAAGTTAGGATAAAGTATCAGGTGATTATTTAAATTTACTTCATCACTGTATTTACTGGACACTAACAAGAAGGAGTAATAAAGGAAAAAAATAAAAAAAATGTATATATTATTAACTTACCAGAAGCTCACAGGTTAGGAACTCGAAAAAGTTCACCACCCTGAGACCTAAAAAAGTGCAATGGAAAATATTCCTTATTAGTATTGGTGTTGCCTTTTAGTTCAAGAACCATAAAATGTTAGTGATATGTTATAATTTTTTATTGTATGAATACTATTGTACCTATAATTTGACAAACAATTTAGACTGTAATATTTGTCTGAAGTAGCATTACAGCTATTCAGCTCACATCAAACTATTGTGATTTAATATTAATTACTCTACTTTGTGTTCTTTAATGGAGGGATGACAAACAAGGAGAGAATTTTCATTCTTTGTTTCTTATGGGACTACTGGTGGTAGATAAATTTGAGACAAATTGTATTTTGCATTTATGGTTTTAGAGAAATTGTTTTTATATGCATTTAACACAGTCAATCATGCATCATTATACTTACATACATGCAATTACACACACACACACACACACACACACACACACAGATCCCACCCCTGCAGAATGTCTCTGATTTATAGTTGCCTGTCAATTTCATTTTAATTATTATTGTTATTTTTTAACTGAACCCTTATTTGATTCCCCTATATTCTTCCTATAATTGAAGCCATCCAATATTTTTCTTTTTCTTTATGACTTATTTCACTGAGCATAGTCCCTTCTAGTTCCATCCATGTTGCCATGAATGGCATGAGTTTATCTTTTTTGATTGCTGAGTAGTACTCCATTGTGTACATATGCCACATCATCTTGATCCAGTCATCTATTTTTGGGAATTTGGGTTGTTTCCACATCTTACCTATTATAAACAGTTCTGTAATAAACATAGAGGTGCAGGTGTCCTTTTGAATTAATGTATTTGTGTCCTTTGGGTAGATCCCTAGGAGTGGAATTGGTGGGTCATATGGAAGCTCCATTTTTAGTAGATTGAGGAACCTCCACACAGCATTCCTTAGTAATTGGATGAGTTTGCATTCCCACCAACAGTGTAAGAGTTCCTTTTTTTTCCCACATCCTCGCCAACATTTGTTGTTGCCTGTTTTTTAATGTGTATCATTCTCACTGGTGTAAGGTAGTATCTCATTGTATTTTTTTTTTAAGATTTATGTATGCATACAGGAACTGGGGTGTAAGCCAGAGGTGTGGGGTGGTGAGAGGATTCACCAGAGACAGAATGAGAAGCAGAACAGGTAGATCAACTGAAATACACTGCTGAGGGGAGCCGTGGGCAAGACAGGCGAGGTTTGCTGCGCCATGTGAGAATCTCCCTGACTGGGGATCAAACTTGTGCTGTAGTGGCTGCTGATAGCTTGATAGTACTGAGACTTAATCCGTTATGCCACCAGAGAGGCCCTCATTGTGGTTTTGATTAGCATTTCCCTGATTATGAGGGATAGTGAACATTTTTTCATATTCCTGTTGGCCATTTCCATTTCCCCTTGGAGAAGTGTTTTTTCAAGCTCTTCTGGTCATTTTATTGATTGTTTACTTTTTTTGTTGAGTCATGTCAGCTCTTTGTAGATTTTTGTGATCAGACCCTAATCAGTTGTGTGGAGTGCAAAAATTTTCTCCCAATGAGTAGGGTGTCTCTTTGTTTTGGTTAATGTTTCTTTTATAGAAAGCTTCTGTACAGAAACTTTTTAGTTTAATGGAATTCCAGCTGTTTATCGTTTCCTTCATTTTCTTTGCTTTGGGGGATGAGTCTTTGAAACTATTATTGAAATGCATGTCATACAGTGTTTTGCCCATATTGTCTTCTATATGTTTTATGTTTTCAGCTCTTATGTTCAATTATTTTATTCATTTTGAGTTGTTTTTTTCTGTGCACGGTGTGAGGTCGACTCTCCACCTCTTTGTAACACTAGAAGTCTTGGCCAGAGCAGTAAGACAAGAGAAAGGCATACAAGGGATCCAAATGGGGAAAGAAGTAAAACTATCATGATATGCAGACAATATAATATACATAGAGATCCCCAAAAACTCCACAGAAAAACTAATTAAGATAATAAGCCAGTTTGGTAAAGTAACAGGATACAAAATTAGCTCACAAAAATCTGTAGACTTTCTGTATGCAAACAAACAATCTGAAGACGAAATTAAGAAAACCATCTCATTTAAAATTGGAACAAAAAAATATCAAATACCTGGGAATAAACCTAGTAAAGGAGGTGAATTGCCTATACAAAGAAAATTATAAAACATTGTTAAAAGAAACAGAAGAAGACACACACAAAAAAATAGACATCCCTTGCTCATGGATAGGGAAAATTAGTATTATCAAAATGATTATCCTACTGAAAACAATTTACAGTTTCAATGCAATCCCAATAAAAATCTCAATGACATTCTTCAAAAAAATATTATAAATATTGATAAAATTCATATGGGGCCACTTTAAACCTCATATAGCCAAAGTTCTCCTGCCTAAAAAGGAGAATGGAGAATGGAGTATGACACTCCCAGACTTCAAAACTATAGTACAAAGCCATAATAACTACGATGAACTAATATTAATCTCAACTTCTCAAACTCTTCAAACAAATTGAGAAAACAGGAACACATTTTATGAGGTCAACTTTACTGTGATATCAAAAGCAGACAAAGGCATCACAATAAAACAAAACAAAAACACAGGAAATTATAGAACGATATCCCTGATGCACACAGATGTAAAATTTCAATAAAATCTTAGCAAACTGAATTAAATAATACATTATTAAAAGAATCATACACCATGATCAAGTGGGATTTATTCTGGGTATATAAAAAGCGTTCAACATCCACAATTCAGTCAATGTAATTTACCACAGCAACAAAAGGAAAGATAAAAAAAAATCAATATATGCAGAACGAGCATTTGATAAGATTAAGCAACCATTTATAGTAAACATTCTCAAAAAATGGAGATAGAAGGAACATGCCTCAACATAATAAAGGCCATATATGACAAACCCACAGTGAACATCATATTCAGTGATAAGAAACAGATATCATCTAAGATTATATACAAGACAAGGATGTCTATTGTCACCAATAATATTTAACATGGTATTAGAAGTACTACCTAGAGTAGGTAGCAAGATAAAAAAAAAAAATCCAATTTGGGAAAGAAGAAGTAATCTCCCATAAATTGAAGTATGTCTAGAACTCCACAGTTCACTATATGTCTTAAATTGTTAAAGTTTTCTGATCTAACAGTGACACTAGGCTATTGGTTAGTATCAGTAGCATAATAAAACATTTTGGTTACCATCAGGTGTGATCATATTTAGTAGTTAATGTACTTTGCAAGAGTTTTATCATTTTGATAAGGTGATAATCTACTAATCAACATACATTTATTAAGTCCTTGAAATTGCTTACTTACAGGAAGATACTCTTTCATATAAACAAAAAGAAAAGAATTGAAGATTTAATCTCTATACTCAGTGAAAAAAACAGTATTTATGAATCCTTTAGAAAACAGATAGATGGCTGGAATACAGGCAGGTGGTTTACTACACATTGCAATATAAGTTAATAGAAGATTAAAACTCTTATAGGTTGCATCTATTATGTCAAAGTCTTAATGAGTATTTTTGTATTGGAGTATACTTTTCACAGGTGGTTAAGTATAAAACTGCTTCAGCTACTTTCTACTATGATTGGATTGAAGGGAATGTTATATAACCATTTATGCAATAAGGAATGTTATTTAACTCCTAGTGGGTGTTATCATATGGAAGATACTTTTCAAACTAAAAACTCTTGAGGTATGAGGTAAAATGTTTCCAATGCCCTTCTGATGAAATGTGAGAGTTAAAAAAAAAAAAAAATCTATCACTGATGTGTAAATGTTTGCATTAAAATGTACTGCTTCTATTCTGCAAATTGAAATTCATCTTGAATGATACCTTCCATAATGAACACTCAGACTTTCTTAATCAAAGGCACTGGCTAATTAGTGGCAGTAACTTGAAAGTCTCTGGTACTCAATTCACTGTGTTTCACTCTAGTCAATAACCACTGGTCCATGTGTTCTTGTTCTTGGGAGATATGGCTTACTGTTCTTTCATAGATATCTCTACTGCCTTTTTAAAAAAAAGTTGCAAATTCTATTGCACATTGATTTACCTTTAGTTTTTCCAGACTTATTCTTCTATTTGCTTTCACATATCCTGCAGAAATAAGGAGTGAGACTATGACTTCAGAAAACCCACTGTGTGCTAATATTTGTTATCCAAGAATGTAATGTGATCTGAATACTCTAAAAAGTCAATAGAGGAACTATAATGAACTCTTCCCTGCTTTTTTAATCAAGAAATGTGTTAAGTTAAATTTGGGGCACATGATAAAAAGTTGAATATTGGGGGCTTCCCTGGTGGCGCAGTGGTTTAGCGCTGTGCTGTGGAGCTGTCAGCAGCAGGAGACGCGAGTTCAACGCCCTCCGGGGGAGATTTCCCATGTGGTGCAACAGACCTCTCCTGCCTTGCCCGCTGCTCCCCTCAGCAGTGTATTCCCATCCATCTGCCTGTTCTGCTCCCTGCTCTGTTTCTGGTGAACCTTCTTGCTGTCCCATGCCTCTGGTCTGTACCCCAGCTGTATGAATAAATAAATAAATCTTAAAAAAAAAAAAGGTTGAATTTTGGGACCAACATTCATCTGGTTTAATAGTAACCATGGTGGAATGAACTTCCTAGATACCCAAATAAAAATTTTTAATTGCTATTACCATTTTACTATTCAAGGCTTTAAGTCAAGCTTCAAGGTTTGATGTTATAATGCAGCAACAATTATTTCTTTTAGCACCATTAGATACCAGATTACTACTGAAGGCACAACACTAGATATGTGCAATATTAAGCAGATACTTTTAACTGGATAACAGAATTTCAAGATTAAAAAAAATAAGGAGATTTATACCTTTCAGTTACAGTGAGGATGCTTGTCTATATCTGAACATAAATATTCAGATATTAACATAAATACAAAGGAAACTCTTGCTTGATTACTGACGCTGTTATACAGATTCAATAGGTTGGACACCCTAACTATATGCCACTACTCATATTTAATTTCAACAATTCCATAAATGGGCCTCCCTGGTGGCGAAACGGGTTAAGCACCGCACTATGAAGCTATCCAGAGCCACTGCAGTATGACCTTGATCCCTGGCCAGGGAGATTCCCACATGGCGCAGCAGACCTCTCTTGCCTTGCCCGCTGCTCTCATCAGCAGTGTATTTCAGTAGATCTGCCTGCTCTGCTCCCCACTCTGTCTCTGGTGAATCCTCTCACCGCCCCACACATTTGGCCTACCCCCCAGCTTGTATGCATAAATAAATAAATCTTTTAAAAAATCATTAAAAAAACCCAAAGATTCCATCAATGATACTGCAAGAATTTGGCCAGTTGGTAGTCAAAGTCAAAGCTAAGTCAGACAGATACTTTTAGGCATATAGGAAGGACAGAGTGAACTATGGCTCACCAACTTTAATTAGCTTTTTCAATGATTTACATGCTCTAACTCAGGGAAGGATACTGAGTATTGGTACATATTTCCAGAGGAAAAAGTCAATTCAAACATGATATTGATAAGATTACTATTTGAGGGGAAGATATTTGTGGCTAATACCAGTTAATAAAATGTCAATGACATTGGCATTGGGTTAGAGTGTTACTCGAAGCATTTCATGAGATTTTATCCCATATAAGATTCGGATTCCAACTAAATAAATTTGATCAGGTATAATTCTCTCATTCATGCTACCTATCTTACAGAGAATGATGATTCAGAAGAATTTATGATAAATGACGAAAGCAAACGTAAAGAGAGATGATTGGTAATTTCATAATTCTCTTATTCTAAACCTACCATGTCAAAGGATTACTTCAGAACAATGTTTACATAAAATTGACATATCACTTACACTTACAACAGAGAAGCTGTACTTGAGTTAGTACTACTGTAGCTAACCAGTGCCATTAATGAATGGATTTACTAGGTATGTGACTCAGCATTCGAAAAATTCTTGGAATTGACATTTCAGATGATTTTTCTGATGCTAAAGATCATTAGCATGTTATCTCTTCTTGGGTTAATTTTTCAGAGGAGTTTTTTTTTTTTTTTTTTGAGAAACTTGGATGAGGCAGAATTTTAAAATGATTTGGAAACACAAAACTTTTAAAATCATTTTAAATTACAATTTTAAGTAATTAAATATGAATAATTTTAAAGGCAGCTTGTGGATTTTTTTCCCACAGAAATTAGCAATGGATAAATAGTACCATGCTAGGATTTCTACACTTTATCTCAAGAACCTTCAACCGATACTCAAAAACTATTTGAGTATCATTATTTCCCACATTTTCAGATAAGAAGTTGGAAACTAATCACTGCCTTAATAAACTCTAAAAAGTCTTACTACTGATATTGTGGACTCAAAATTCAACTCAGGCACAATTAAGTTCAAAATCTCATTTAAATCATGTCCTAGGATAGGAAAGTATTAATAGATAACATTAACTGAAAACATACCATTTGTCAGGGACGTGTAGAAGCATTTTCCATCTATCAATTCATTGATTTTCACAATTACCTTCCTGCTTTATAGATGAACAAACCTGAGGAAGATGTCCTTTACAGATTTTTGTAACAACCAAATCCTGACTTCAGAGAAAGTGCTCTGACTCATCATGCTATGCAATTTTTGCTTGACATTTTGTCATTGTGCAGTATTATTGCTATCTAACTGAACATATTTACAATATTTTTAGATTAAGAGATCATGTAATTACACAGATTTTATGTGTCTTAATGAATATTAGTTGGTAAATATTTGTGGACTATCTACTATGTGTCATCTTGTTAATCCATATAAAAGTCCTACCAGGCATTTTGATCACCCTTAATACATAGGAAAAAAAGTAAAAACTGGCAAGGAAGATTAACAATTTTACACAAGGGCACATAACTAATAAATGATATAACTGAGTTTCAATTACGAAGTTGCTTACTTTATTAGTTACATGTAGCATGGAGATTCTGATTTTTTTTTTATGGGGAAGAAATATGTAATACATCAGAGGCTTCCATTTTAGTCTATTTATAAATTTAAAATTTCTACTTCATAAAGAAGAAATATAACTATACCCTCAATTAAAAATAAATCTACAAGAAGAGAAATAAATTAAAACCCTTTTAGTCTTACAATTCTAATATGACTAATTTCTTCAGTGACAGCACTAACTGTAGTTAGCTCATTAAGTATGAAACTGAAACTGTGCATTATTTATCAACCATGCCAATTTCAAGCATTTTCTGCCAATAAATTTTAGATTACTTTTATAAAATATGTAAATGTTATGTAATATATGCACACTTTTGATACAGGTTATCAGAAACTCTTTCTTGGAAAACCAGATAGCCTTCTATACGTATAGAAAAATGCAAATAAAATCATTTTAGTTAAAGAACTTCGAACTTCAAGACTATCAAGCTTATCTCAGAAACACAAATCTTACTATAATTTAGGCACATATTTGGAGAAAGAAAGTAGTCTGTTTCAGTGAAATCTTGCATACTTTAAACTCTCTATAAATAAGTAATGAACACCTAAATGCTACAATAAAGGAATCACTGCATAAGTCCTTAGAAGAAAACTATCATTTAAGTCTAGATTTTACCACAACTTAGCAATATTCAAGACTTCTTAATGGCTATTTAATACCTAGATCATCTCTTTCAAAGTAGACCTTAAACAATGGAAAATATGGAGTGGGAGGCTGTGGGATTATGAAATCATCTCATGATTAGGTAATCTACATAAATCTGCTGTGTCTATAATGGGCTACATATTAGTTCAACAATTGTTTAATTTATTCAACATATATTTATTAAACAGCTATGTGCTAGCCACCGTTAGTTTAGGGTAAGTGGTTAAAGCGATGAACAAGACAAATATGGTCAGCACTCATATATTTTATACTTTGGATACGGCTGTATTTAATTATTTTATATCCCATTCCCATCATCCAAAGCCACTGGACATTCTGCTATAACTGTCAAGCTTTTATAATGATTGCTCTTTAGCTATTCTGAACTCTAGTTTAACAAGTTTCAATAAAATTTAAGTATGTTTGACTGCAGAGAAATCTCTAGTTATCCCCCGTATGTATCTCGCTGTCGTAATATAATCCTAAATTTGTAGCTAGGTTCATAATCACTCAGAATAAGACTATGATACTCCGTCTTGGTGTCATGCAACTATGTTCTGACAAAATTGTCTTTGTAGTAGTGGAGTGAGCAACTTTTAGAAAGTGTCACTGAAGGCAGAGAGTATGCCCATTTTTGTTCCATTCTCCCAATAATTTCTGGCTAGAATAAAGAATTATGCCTGAACTTCCAGCAGTTATTTTGTATCACAAGAGGCTATCTCTGTTCCCAGTTTCCCCAAACTCCATGACCAAGTAATAATATAGGAGGAAACTGGATTATGGGCTACAGGTAGAGTCTTCTCAGACTTTACTATATTGTTTCTTGAATGTAAGAGAGAAACTTCTAGAAACAGAAAATTAGTAGTTTCTGAGAGCTGAGACATGAGAGGAATGGCACAGGATTATTCTTTGGAGGATGAAAATAATTTAAAATTAGCTAGTGAAGATGGTTGCATAATGCTGAATATAATAATCCTCTGAAGTGTACACTCCAAACATTTACAAAAAATTGAATTTTATGGTATATGATTTTTATCTCAATTAAGTTAGAAAAACTGTGCCTTATATCATCTTATTAGATTAATGTGATCTCTTAAATAATTGAATAGTTTATTCAAAATAAACATTTTAGTATATTCTTTTTAAATTTATCTAAATTTATTAATCTGCAATGCTTTCACATGTTGGTAGGTATTGAGAAATAAAAATAACAAAAAAAATGTCAATCTATCTATTGGATAGTATAAAATGTATTGATGAAAAGATGTTCCTATATTAACCAGGGAAAACTATTTACCTCCTACATGTTTTATGAGAATATAATTGGACATTGTTTGAAACTACTAAATAAAAAAGTGCATTTTTAAAAAATAGTTGCCAATAAAATGAGGATAGATTGGAATTTATGTTTTTGTCTCTTGGTAGTGGTGCCTTTGATATACTTTAACAAAATAAATATCTATTTTTAAAGTATGCTTGTCAAAACCCAACGTTAAAACCCATAATGAAGCTTAAGTCTCAGTAAAAAGGAATAAGATGGAAGTAACTATCAAAGAAGTCAAAGAAACTTATGATTGAGTAACAATTCTCCAAATTTTTTGAAAATATTAATTTTTAAAAAATGTTTCTTATTGTGTTGACATGGGTGGCACTGATAACTTCAAACTATAAACAGTACATTATAAAGAGGTTCACCAAAGTCTTTCAGGAGCGATATTTTTAAAATTTTTCTAAATTGACACTCAGCAACACTAATAGGTAAACCTTAAAAGAAAACTACACTCATCATTAAAAGTTGCTGTGTTGTAGATACCTATACATTTTCAAGAGATTTCAATTGTAAATTGTAGCTCCCAGCATAATATAATGATCTTTTAGTTATCAGAGATGGTTAGACTGGTAAATCTCTAAGAATCTATGAAAGTTCACAGATTGGTTTAACCTTTATGCAAATTAATTGGTAAATGTAGTGACAATCATTTTCATCTCACTTCAACTATTGCAGGAGTTCAGATAACTTTTGAAGCTTCAGTTCCGTAGCTTCAGCATGACTATCAAATCCTGTCTCTCCCTATTTGGAAAGTACCACTCAAACTCAAATACATTTTTTTCTCTAATGAAATACACATACAAATCACCCGATTTTTGTGTTAAAATACATTCTCGTTGATAGTTCTGCACTTGATAGAAATGCAGAATCCCAGGCCCTGTCTCAAAAATATGGATCAGACTCTTTATTCAACAGTATCAACAAGGTATTTAAAACTTTCTGAGTCAAACTTTGTTTAAGATAGGATAGTCATAGCTATAATATATGAATTACTTCTGTTTCTCTTTAATCTTTCCTCTTCCCCAATGCTCACCCCCACCCCCGATTACATGACATTCCATAAAATCCATTCAATCTTTAGAAAAATGTTACAATGATATCTCCAGGAACCTACCATTATATCCTCAATTGCCACTAACGTGAAATATTACTTTCCTCTTATGTTCTGTGCTTATTTCTCATGCTATGACATAATTTGCTCACAAATTTTTAAATGAATTAATGTTATTCATGTTGACTCATCCACCTCTCCTTTTCTCTTACTTTTCTTAATGTAAAATAGGGAGTCTACACCTACATGGTATACCTTCCATTAAGTTTTTCACCCTAACAACTCTAATTGTATCATTTTATTGAATATGTCTAATGAAGCCAAGAGATCAAATCTGATATTTTTTTTATAAAGCAATTATTTTTTTTTAAAGATTTATTTATACATACAGCTGGGGTACAGGCCAGAGGTGTGGAGTGGCGAGAGGCTTCACCAGAGACAGAGTGGGGAGCAGAATAGGCAGATCAGAAATACACTGCTGAGGGGAGCAGCGGGCAAGGCAGGAGAGGTCTGCTGCACCATGTGGGATTCTCCCCGGCTGGGCGTCGAACTCGCATCGCATCGCTGCTACCGACAGCTCCACAGCCCAGCCCTTAACCGCTGTGCCACCAGGGAGTCCCCTATAAAGCAATTATTTTATCCAGAGATTTTATCCTTGTCTTCTTGATTTTTTTTGTTTGAATTTTGTTTTTATTGTCTGATGTTTTCATCTTATGGGACTTACTTTACTTTTTTTCTCCTTAGCAGTACCATTACCTATAGACACTCTTATAACCTGTCTAATCTTAGTGCCAAGCAAAATGACTTTTTAAATGAATATGTGCTCCAATGCATGACTGTATTTTATGGTCCTCTCCTCTTTCTTCATGTTCCATATTTGAAATACCTTCAAACATATAACTTGAATAATTATCTCTATGGGGACTATTTCCAAGTCATGTTTCCTAGGCTTGAGCGGATTTCTTAGTTGAGTTCCACTTTCCCTACTTTTTCTCTAAATGTCTACTGCACAATTACCTTAAAATAAAAATGCCCTCCATTTTTTTTTCTTTTGCTGTCAAAACTTGCTCTGTTTCTGGATACTCACGATCTGTTACTGACACTGTTACTAACCTATTATTTTCTCTTAGGTTTACAGAGATGTAATTTATATATAAAATTGTATAAGTTTAAAATGTATAATATCTTGATATGATTATCACCATAGTGCCAACTAACATTTCCATCACTTCGTATAACTGTCATTTCTTTATAGTGAAACATTAAAGATTTACTCTTAGCAACTATTAAATGTACAATATGGTGCTGAACTATAATTACAGTGCTGTACATTTGATCCCCAGTACTGAATCGTTTTCCTGTTCCTCCACCATCACTATACCATTTATCAGTATGAATTCAGCTTTATAGATTCCACACACATGATAGCAAACAGAATTTGTTTTCATCTGATTTAATTCACTTAGAATAATGCCCTAAGATCCTAAAAATCCGCCCATGTTATCACAAAAGCAGTATCTCCTCCTTTCTCAACACTAAGTGATATTCACTTGTGTATATTTATATCCATCCCATATTACCCATTTGTCTATCATAGACACTTATGCTTATCCACATCTTGGCTATTAAGAATTACCATGCAATGAACACTGCAATGGCATACTATGCCATTCAGATCTTGTAATTTTCTTTGGATATATACCCAGAAGGAGGATTGCATCATGATAGAATAGTTCAATCTCTAATGTTTTAAGGAACCTTTATACTGTTTAGTATAGTGCAAATGAGTACATTTGCACCGATAGTACACAACTTTTACTTTTCTTCACGTCTTCGACATGTGTTATCTCTTTTGTTTCATAGTGATACTAACAGATATGAATGTTATGTCATTTTTTATTTTTAATTCCCTAATGATTAGTAATGCCAAACATATTTCACATACCAGTTGGCTATTTCTCTGTCTTCTTTGGAAACATATCTATTGAGTTTATTTGCCTGATTCTTCAGTGGATTAATTGTTGATAAAATTTTGAAATGAATGAATCTTTATATATATTAAACATTAACTATCAAATATGTGGTTGTCCAATTGTTTTCCCATTATGTAGGTTCCCTATTAATTTTGCTGATTGTTTCTCCTGCTGTGCAGAATCTCTTTAATTTAATGTAGTCCCATTTACTTATTTTTACCTTTGTTGTCTGTGCTTTTGTTGTCATAGCAAAAATTATCATTGCCAAGACCAATGCCAAGGAAATTTGCAGTGAATAAAAGATAAAACTTACAATATACTTTGATTCTGGGTTGTTGGCAGGGCAAAGTTGGAAGTGAGCTACTATGTGGTAGTGTTGGGAGCCTATTTGACTATCTCTGGTTGGTTCTTAGTTGAAAGCAGGGGTACAAAAATCTAGGAAGCTAAGAGTTACTTTCATGAAAAATTTAAAAAGTCCTAGATTTCCTGACCATTTTCAGCTAACTGCAGCAGAGTTTGTAATTTGGCTCATGAGGTTGTTGCTCAGTCTGTTATCATATATTGTCTTTGTTGTTTTAATAGTCTGTCATATTTAATTTCATTTCCCCCTCTGATCATGGGGGGGGGGGGTGGAATCAACTCCGTCACTAGTTACATCTCATAACACATTAAGTAATTCTCAAGGGAATATTACACTGGTCAACAAATTTTTACAAAAGTCATGTTACTGAAATAAAGTTAGTCATTTCCTATCAATTTGTATGTGCTCAATACGAATATGACAGTAAAATTCCAATTTTGGCTCTAGTTTTTTTGTAATCTGCAATAAATTGATGTTTACATCACAAAATGCATGCCAATAGTAATAGGGCTATGGTTAATACCACTAAAAAATCAAGTGATAGACTACTTCTTAGATTTCTTCATTTGTCTCTTATACAGCTGTTCAGGAATAGAATAAATAGAAGACAGTTTCCATTGTGCAAAAGCACGGCCTTAAGACTCAGTTTCGAAGAGTCTAGAAATAGTCTCCATTCTTGTGGGTCATGACTGATTTCTAAGGCATTCATTAAGCACTCAATAGCAGAACAGGATACCAGAGTACTTTCTGTCTGAAGAAAGTCTCTAACTGCTGGTGCCGCTTTCGATAGAAAGTAACTGTGATATCTTCTTCTAGAAGATTCCATTGTTGGAGTCTTGATCCAATTCTGCCTTGTTCTTGGATAAGTCCAAATCATGAAACAGGTCATTGAGTTCTTCCTGTGGTAGTCTGTGTGGGGTTGATGATGCACCATAGTGAAAATCTGGATCACTGCATGCTGATGGAACAGGAGAAGAACAGGTCGGGTCACTCTTGTCCTCATCAGATGAATCAAGAGAATATACTGCTGGAGGTTCTGGAATAGGAAGTCCCTCACTATGTGGAACTGGTCTCAACGCAGATGGAATGTTTGGGTAGACTATTCGCCACTTCTTTTGCTTCGTTATTCCACCAGAAAGAGGAGGAAAAAGCAGAAGTAACAGTCTTTTATGTGGTTGCTTGGCTCTCTCCCACCATGGGGACTACAAATGGCATTGATAGTCTTTTGCCATTAAACCAATGTGAAAGCTGTGTTGTCCATGTAGCACAGCATACATGTGGGGGCCCAAGGCTGTCTTGATCACCAACCTTGCATCTGAAGTAAGGATGATAAGCCTTCTTCACTTGAGAACTGACACATTTCTTCTGATTGGCAAATGTGACTTCACCACAAATAGAGCAGAAATTGTCCACACTATTAACGCATGGACAATTATCACTTTCGAGGCATGACTGTTCTGTATTGTGCCTAAATGGATAAAATAATAGCAGTTCTATGGAACAGTAGCTTAAACTGTCTGGCACAAAGACTGAAATATTTTCAATGTTCAACCTTTCAGAGAGGGCTTTATCTAGTGCACTGCTGACGTCAGCTTACTTCAGCAGCCACCTGGCAGCAGTATTGCATTGCATTAGAAAATGATGTAAAACTATGGATGATGTGTGCATGTTGGTATTATGCAATGTGTTGCACTAGTACATCATTCTAGCTGATTTAGGATGTTGTTGCAGTCCTACTGGATATATTTAGATGGTGAAACATATAAAATAATTATATGAAATATCTTCAAAATGAGAGCTAATAAAAAAATTTCAGGCTTATATTCATGTTCAGCACACCAAGATATTACAGATTAGGACCTTTTTAAGTCAGTAACAATCTCAATGCTGACCAGTGTTATCTAATCCTCCGACTAACAAATAATAGTAATATTGAAAAATATAGGTTCGATGAATGTTCCTTAATACAACAAAAAATTAATATAATTGAGAGATTGGGAATTACTGCTGACCTGGACACCTCACTTTGAGACCCAACTGCATCAGTGTTTATAAAGATAATTATGCATATGCAATTTTGGTTTCTTAAATTTTCAATCTAATCAAAACCCTGTTTCAAGAACAAGTAAGACTTTACAAAAACAAAATTAAAACTGAAGATACATAAGAGATTGGTCAGCAAAATAGATCTGGTTAAGCTTTCTAAAATAAAATACAGATTATTATTTTATTATTATTATTATCATTATTATTATTTTAATCACTTACCATGGGATATTTACAATGTTTCTACTTTTAAAACAGATTTTCAAATTAGAATCATAAAGCAGGTACTGTTCTAGAATCCATTCTTCACAGTATGAAAAATCACAGTCATTTTCTATATTCTCTTAGAGAATCCTTGTTCCCTTCCTTAACATATCCCAAGTGTTGCCTTCACTATTTCCTTTGGTTATGAGGAAAAACAGAGTCAAACAACAAATGGTTTTACCTTGTAGGGTTGGTGCTACCAAAATGACTTCCACAGCTTCCAAACCCATCAACCCTGAGTTCTTGTGCCAGTTTCCTTTGTTCATAAACATTAATTCATATGTTTGCCAATAGAAATGATTATAGATACATGTTTACCAAATTTTGTCTTTCAAATTTTAACATGTCTAGAATCAATGTACACCCAATTGAAAACACTTGCTTCTTTGTCATTTTGTAGAGCTCTGTAAAACAATGATTTGTTTTACAATTCATGACATTTAGATTCAGCAAAAGAAAAATCCATCAACATAAATCCTTGTGCTGTATTTCTGAATATTAGTCATAACTATCCCCAAAGCTACCTAATATTTTTAAAGATTCTGAAATATCTCTGGAACACTATATGTTGTATGTTGCCATAGATCACTTATTAGCATCATAAGCAATATCCTATTTTCAATGGATTTATTGAAGAAACAGAAAACAGATAATCTGTCTTAATTGCCACAAATTAGACCACTTGTTCAATATTTAAAATAGATAGAAAAAATAGTGTCTCCAGATTTAAATTAACAAAACCACTTAAAAAGGAAACAAATATTAGAAAATAAATGAAAAAATGTACTTATAGTTACAATCAAAATCCACTAACTTTTATGAAAAAAATGGACATTTTTCAAGATTTTTCTGTATATTAAAAAGTGTTGCTTTTTACTCTCAATATGAAAAGAATTACATAACATAAAACTATTGTTGTATAATTTCTCACTATTCCATTATTTGCAACATTTCAAAACTTTAGGGGAAAATATTTCTGTAGTCAATTACCTAGCAATAAGAAAGAGCAAACTGTGTGGGAATGTTCCAAATGACTAATACGCATTACAAAATGACCAACTTTATTAATGATACATAAAAATAAAATTTGACACAATTTTTGGGGCCTCCCCGGTGGCGCAGTGGTTGAGCCCTGGGCTGTGGAGCTGTCGGAAGCGGCGACGCGAGTTTGACGCCCAGCCGGGGGAGAATCCCACATGGTGCGGCGGACCTCTCCTGCCTCGCCCGCTGCTCCCCTCAGCAGTGTATTTATGATCTGCCTGTTCTGCTGCCCGCTCTGTCTCTGGTGAACCCTCTCGCCGCCCCACGCCTCTGTCCTGTACCCAGCTTGTATGTAAAAAAAAATAAAAAAAATTAAAAAAAAATTTTTGACACAATTTTTTTCCATGAAACTGAAAATATATTATTTGAGTGTATTGTTAAAATGTGCAGTACTAAAATTCCAAGAATCAATATCTATTTCCACTTTTCTTCTATAATTTACAGGAGTCACATAGTTGTGGTATCGTTGGTCTACCTTCATAAATATAACTACAGGAAAAAAGTTTCCTTTTTTTCATTGGATAGTGAAAAAGGAATACAGTATATGTTCATGTTTACCTAACATTATGTCTGTAGTCACCTCTGCTAAAATTTGAATCTTGTTCAACTTTCTCCTTGAAGAAATGGAAACAGTTTTCTGCTGTTGTTGACTTTTTTCTTTATGTATTTTTATTTAGGCAACATTGATTTATAACACTGTATATGATTTAGAGATATAGGGGCCTCTTCTCTTCAGAAGTATGTTACCACATTATGCCTATAACGTTTAATAGTGCATTAAGGACTCCTGATAGAGAATATGATGAGAATGGGTTTTCAAGGAGTAAGAGGGAATACATCTGAGGGAAATGTTGAGGATGTGCGAGGAAGTCACTTCAGATTACAAGAAGGTGAAAAGAAAAATTCTAAGTGATTGAGCATGGGGGCATGTACAGTTTATGCCCTTAAGATCGAAAGGGATTTTCCTAAAGACCTTCCATCCTGTAAGTAAGACTAAGGGAAAACAAAGTGGAGGTCATTGAGGAAGTTTGTTTTCCATCTGATAATTAAGCTTTGTTGAAGTGAGAGTCTCCAGTCATCCGAAGGTCATCCAAATTATGCCTTTTTGGGCACAGTACCTCACCAAATGACTGTGACAGAGGAGTGATAAACTTCATGACTTTGTTTAATACCCTCTTATCACCCTCACAAGACACCTTCTTCCAAAGACTTAGGATTCCAGTTACTTGAGTAAAGGTGGTGGAGTTCTGACTACTGGCAAGTTGGTATAGGGTAACTCTGCCGCATCTCTGCATGAACAATGAAAACTAGTCTATGATGCAATTATTACAATTCCATAATATTCCTGTTGTATTAAAGCTATTAGTTCAGTATCAGTTATTTCCAAATATAAATTAAAACACTTGATAATCTAGAACAAGAAAAGTAGGAAAAAATCATTCAAATATAAATGGGCTAAGAGACATTTCCTTAGTCACAGGTGTTAGTGTTTTGTCCAGTCTCAAGATGGACTATATAATGAAATTAATGTAAAACACCATTATTATTAGCTTCTGAGGCAAAATATTTTGCTCTTTAAAGTATATAATTCCATGAACACAAATGTCTTTTACAAGAATATGTGTTTAACTATGGAAAAATGCAAACTGCTTTAATTTATGTAGTGTTTATTTTATAGTTTGGTTAAAATGTCAATTTTCAAAAAGGCAATCAATATTAAATGTATCTTTAGAATACTTATGCAAAGAGGCCAGAAAAGAGCATATTGATAGAATAATTTCTGAAGAAAAATTATTTAACATGTATTGCATATAAAACCTGTCTATGTTCAATAAAATAACCAGAGATGCCCTTTGTATTTCCTTAGTGATTCCTGGTTCATAAAATATTTTTCCCCACTGTATTTTCTATAGAAAACTTTATCTTATTTATTCATAGAGGTCAACTGTCATTGTTAATACACAGAAATATTTTTAAACCATCATCTCATAATTCACTTGTGGTATTAGTTTCATCTTTCTAAAACTAGAAAAATGTGAAAGAAATGATTGATCACTTAGTTCTATTTTGATGATGCAGTAATAAATAAAAAGCTGAAATAATGCACTTTAGGATGTGACTAAATAGTAAAGATTTAATTGTACTCTTCAAATCAGTATCTAAACTACCTAACAGAACTGGGTATTTGAAATCGACAATTAATTGACCAATGATTAGCTTAAATTCATTCTAAATATTTTGATATAAGTATTAAGCACATTGAGGCTTCAATTTAAGGTGTCTTTCAAAATTATAGACCTGTGCCTCCCTGGTGGTGCAAGGGGTTAGTTAAGTCACAGCACTATGAAGCTATCCAGAGCCACTAAAGCACATGTTTGATCCCGGCCAGGGAGCTTCCCACATGGCGAAGCAGACTTCTCCTGTCTTGCCTGCTGCTCCCCTCAGCAGTGTATTTCAGGCACTCTGCCTGTTCTGTTCCCTACTCTCTCTGGTGAATCCTCTCATACCGCCACACCTCTGGCCTACACACCAGCTTATATGCATAAACATATAAATCTTTAAAACAAACAACAAAAAAATCCCAAAATTATAGACTGGCATATATTATGGTATTCAGAAATCACATATCAGTATACAAAAACTAACCATCTGATTCTGGAATCTATAATTTTGGCAAGATCATTCTACTATGAAAAAACTAGATGTGTTAGAGAAGAGGATACCTCAGGACAGAAAAATAATTAAGTGATTAGCAAGAAGGAAGATGAATTGACTCATGTCAAGGAAAGGGAAGGTGAGAAGCTCCAGTGGTCCCTGAAAAACTAATGAAAATGCTGGAAAGGAGAGTAGAACTTAAATATCTGCCTAGTCACTCACTCTGTGATGGGGGTGGCAGTGAGGATGACAAGGAGAGGATCACAATCATAGTGAAAAAAAATATGTGGGCAGAGATAAAAAGATAATTTCCCCTATTCCAGAATACCAGTCCATCCAAGTGGGAAAGGGAGAAAGTGAGTACATTTAGCAAAGTTAAAATTTTTTACTGCTACAGTTAATGATGATTAAAGAACATTTTATATTTGAAGATGACTAAAATGTCATAGGGCCTGACTTAAATTCCATTTAGGTATAAAGCTGAGAGTGAATAATGGCAGGAGAGCATACAATTGACAAATTTAGGTAGAAAACTTCCACTCCACTATGTTTCTTTTCTGAACAATGAAAAAGCACAGACATGATAAACTCTTTTTCTCTGAGGACAACACTTGAACATCACCATTCAGGCAGTCTGTCAGTTTCTGTTTCAAGGATTAGGCATATTGTGGAGAATAAATGTTCCAATCGGGCACATTGGCATGTGAAGAAAGTCATTTATTTCAGTGTGAGGAGCACCTAACAGGGTCCTTGGTACAGTAGAAGAAGCAGCAGTGCATGATTTTGACATCTGCCGGCTTCCTTCTATCTGACAACCCAGAAGCCCTCCCCTAAAAAGAATATCAACTATGTGATGAACTGCCTTTTACTGTTCTTTCTTCCCTGATTATCCTCAGGCTGAATCTCACAAGACACCACTAGTATTCTATAACAATGATAGTCAAGCTGTTCATCTTTTCATTTCTATTCACTGACTGATAGCTATATAAAAAATTCCCTTTGCGGGCCTCCCTGGTGGTGCAGCGGTTAAGCTGTGCTGTGGAGCTGTCAGCAGTGAAGATGTGAGTTTGATGCCAGGCCAGGGAGATTCCCATATGGCGTGGCAGACCTCTCCTGCCTCGCCCGCAGCTCCCCTCAGCAGTGTATTTCCGTCTATCTGCCTGTGCTGCTCCCACTCTGTCTCTGGTGAGCCCTCTCACTGACCCATGCCTCTGGCCTGTATCCCAGCTTGTGTGCATAAATAAATAAATCTTTAAAAAAAATTCCCTTTGCACTAAAAGTTAATGAATAGTCCCTAAGTGTAAGAATTTCTCTTATGAAATCTGAACTCTCAATACATTTTATCATTCTGTCTTTTAAATTGTAGCTATGATAAAGATATATAAGCTAGTGATGTTATCATCTATTTTTACCCATTTATGTTTCTTGATACATTTGGCTATTTCAGTGACTTTTTTAGTTCATGGTATACCTAAAACCATCTGACCAACAGCAATGATACCTGAGTATTTTTAACTTCTACCTGACCCAAAAATATGAGAGAAAAAGCAGAATCCCAGCAAACAAAATAAAACAAGCAAAAAAAAAAAAAATAAACACCAATCAACAAATCAAAGGAAAAGCATGCATATCATCCAGGGAAAATATAGGCAACAGTGAAGGAGTTTGTCTCCTTTCAATCTGGATCAAGAAGATGTGGCATATATACACAATGGAGTACTATTCAGCAATCAAAAAAGATAAACTCATGCCTTTCTCAGCAACATGGATGGAGCTTGAAGGGATTATGTTCAGTGAAATAAGCAAGGAGGAAAAAATAAAAATACCAGACGGTTTCACGTATAAGAGGAACATAGGGGAACCATACAAGTAATCAGAAACAACAAAAAACAAAATAGAAGGCAAACTATAAATCAGAGACATTCAGTAGGGGAGGGAGAGGGATTAAAACAGGGGAGGAAGGAACACAAGAGTCTATGTTGACAGTTCATTGATGAACTGGTTGTGGTAATTTTATGGGACAACAATGAATGGGAGAAATCAAACATTGTACAAAAATGAACAATGATGTAAAATATAAGTAAACAAATAAAATCAACATAGTCTCGTAAATGTCTGGAAAACAGTTTTTTAAAAAATTACTTTCTTAATGCATGTGATTGTGTATTGTAAAAACTAGTTATGTTTCCCATAACCAATGTTTCTAGAATTGTGATTTGCTAATTTTTTTTCATGTAGGCAATAATGAACCGCTGCAAATGTATAACCATGCAAATTAAATGATGAAATTTGTGTTTGATTTCATCAACACCAAGAATAAACTGCAAGGGGTTGAGACTGGGATCAGGGAGAAAATTTAGGACAATAGGGTGATAATAACAAGGAACAAGGGCAGGAACTATATATAAATAGCTTTTATAAATTTCAAAATCCTTACAACTTTTAGTTATCATTATTAGTGAGATTAATGTTTCTGTAATTAAACCTTTTTGGATTAGGTGCTCAAATGATCTGTATTGGATAGATTTCTTACCATAAACGGGGTTTCTCAGAATGAAGCTTCTTTATAAGTAAAGAACAAAGTGAAGAACTAAGCTGTTTCCTGTTTTGCACTACAATCACCCAGCTGTCTATGTAAAAGCCCTTATACTAAAAAGGAATCTGTTATTATATTAATTCTCTTGGTATTATAGAAAAACCATCTAAAACTGTTCCACAATGAGTCTCTGTTAAGAGCAGGATTTCTACATTGACTGGAATTAATTTCCTAGATGTACCCTAATTTAAATTGCATATAAATTTGCCATTTGCTGTGTAGAAAACCATACACACACTGATAAGAAAATGTAGGTGTCACTACACTTGATCAAATTTACTATAGGTCTAACTAATAGACTTGGGAAATTTTACATCCTTTATCAATGGAGAGGCCATTAAAAACAATGGAGATGGATCACGGGTGAATTGGTGATGGGCTACCCAAGGGGAATACAAAATGTAAAAGACATAAATAACAATAAAAATATATATTAAAAAAAAAAAAAAACAAAAAAAAGTCCCTGGAGCTATTTCCTGAATTTCATTCTAAAATCAAAGCACATTATCATTATCTCCTTCTTTCTCACTATAATTAGTTTTGTCTCAATACAACATAATTTCTTAAAAGCTCATTGTATGTTAGAATGGAATCTGAGTTTTTGTTGTTGTTGGTCAACTACAAGTAGTTTGCAGATATCCCTCTCACCCCCACTCCCTGCCCCTTCTAAAATTCTCCATTATTAAAATGGTTATGAACAGTATGGATATCTACCAATTTGTGAAGTTATGCTTCTGATAGTATCTGATACATAGTGATGTAACATAGTGATTAGAAACATAGTGATGAATTTATATATTAAGTCAATGAATTAATATGCTAAGCCTAATAATCTCTATCAGAAAATTTTAGGGATAATGTTTAATACTCCCAGGTTTTAGCCTGTAGAAAGGACTGTCATATTTTTACAATACTTACCATCTGGGACTATTACACGTCCCTAAAAAGAAAGTTGTCTAACATAAGAAAAACAACTGAAGGCTATACTAAAAAGAACAGATAGTCAGATAACGAAGTGTCTTAAATTCCAGGGCAATTGATTATCAAGCACACACAGGTTAAGTCAGAGTATCCTCGAGACATGGACGCAGGCTATAAGTTTGAGGAAAGTGCTCTTCAATGGTTAAAGCAGACAAAGTTCTCTAGAAAGCTCATTTTGGTAGAGAAATCCAATTCCTCAGCACTGCTATAAAAGTGATGTTTTTGTATATTAAAGAGCTGCAGAATTCAGAAGAACTTACCCTCAAGTACAAGCTCCCTAATTCAAAACACAGGACTATTAGCACTCTTTTTATAGACTAGATGTAGTGGGCTATTTATTTATGCACATTAAAACTTTTTGGGAGTGAAACCAAGAAGAATAGCAATATAATGTCAATGATTGAGTGCATAAATTGAACAAATCACAAGTAATTCAATCCTACTGGAATCTCTGTTCACTGTTGGGCATTTCTGCTTTTAACTTTTAAGTTCTTAATTCATATTAATAAACTCTTTGTAGAGAAAATCATAGCATTTAAAATTTTAGCTCAAACTATGCACTGGACACTAAACTATGTGAATTTAGATAAGTTTATTATCACAAAAAGCTTAAGAAACAACTTATGAGTAAACTTCTGTTTTTCAAATGAGAAAACTAGTTTTAGCCACCCAGCTCTGGGGAACTGGGGTTCTTTTATGTCTGATCACAGTGTCAAACATCCCTTAAGAAACCAGAAGATCAAAGGTGTATATTCCTTTTTCTCCCAACCCAATTTATGTAAAGGGAATGGGAAAGATGGAAATTTGAAATACGTGGAAAGAGAATTTTAACCCCAGCAGTTCCTGGGGTTAAGCATAGAATAGACTACTGTTTTAGAGAAATGTCATTGGTGAAAGTTTTGAAACTATTTCCTGACAGAGTGAAAACATTAGTCCCAGAAGGGCTGCCAGGGTGAGAAAGGAAAGAGACAGGTGTGTAGCTACAGACAAAACAAGAAAACACAAAAGGCCTAAGAGGTCCCCAGATGATGTTGCTCTAAGGAACATACTTAGAAGCACAATGTCAAGAGTCTTTTCCTGCAGTGGGAATGATTCTATAGTATATTATACCTTATGATTAAAACAGGTAAATATACTCTCAATCTTGAAGCAAGTGAAGGAATTTTCAGAGCTTTTAGTCATTAGATGTCTGACTGATGAGCTTCTGTTAACTGTCCTTTCTTCCCTGGTTATTCTCAGACTAAGATACTCAGTCTGGCGTAACTTGGCAGAGTGGAAAGAGTTGAGAAGAGCAAGGGATCTGGATTAAATATGGGTTAGAATTATGAGACTCAAAGAGACTAAGGTCACACTACCCCAAAATAAGACTGATCAGCTTCAAATCCCAGCTATGCCACTGACTCTGTACTTTCATATCTCATAGATGTAATAATAGTAGCTATCTCAAAGATAATTCAAAGATAAATTAATGAGCTTCTGGGAGGTATACTATATATTTCCTGGTACAGTATTAACAAGAGTTGGTTTATATTACATACTGTTATATTATATTACAATATAATGATAATAAATATTGTTAGTTTATATATTATATACTATATTATTGTTATATACTGTCAATATTACACTGGATAAACAATAAATTTATGTAAATCTTGATTAGGTAATGCATATAATTTCAAAGCATCTACTGCAAAGTGATTACCTTCCTCTTTATTTGGAAACCCTTATCTAAAATTTTACTAAAGACTTTGAATCAAGACTGAAGTAAAGGACATTTTTCCATTTTTAATGTTGGGTGGATCTTCGAGTGCAGCATTATTTTTTTTTAAATACCTCCTGTACCCAGTAAGGTAACCTGTGACCATTTGCTAGGGGAAGCCCTGACAGAAAACTAATATGGACACTACTCTAACCTGCACATGTATTCACTGAGCAGAATGTAGTCATGGGGAAAAATAGAATGTCATCCTTGAGGCTGTTGAGATGAGCAAAGACAGCTTCACACTGTTAATGATATGAAATTGTTTCTATTTCCATTATTTGTTTTTGTACCTACTCAGATATTCACCCTGTCTTCTGGTGACAGCTGTGGCACACAAGCTGATAGCAACAACTTGCTCTGTGATTTCTTACACACTGCTTTATAAAGAGTTTTAGATTTATTAGATGCAGTAGAGTTTGCCTTGTGCCTTGGTATAATATTTCATGCATTACTCTATAAGAATTACCATTTTCCATGACTCCTTGCCTTGCATTTATAGTCACTAGGACTTGGTTTATTTATTCTTAATTTGCAAAAAAATAAAAAATAAAAGAGATTCCCTCTGTTCTGGTTCTTTATTTTCCCTGTCTACTTTTGATATGCTAGAACAATGCTTTTATTCCTAGTGTTCCAAATTTTGATTTATTATGCATTGCATTTCTTTAAAAATTGGTATATAGATCTAAGAGTATGCACTGCTTAAGAAAAACAAGGAATTGGGTGTGTACTTTATACATGTAATCTTAATTCTCCTATATTTTTGTAGTGATTATTAGTGATATTCACAAACCTACATGGATTTAATATCAGATGAAAGTTTTTTAAGACCCCACATTTTAAAGCAAGCATGTATTTAAAATATTAAACTTAAGATGGAAACATCTGATGGGCCACAAATAAATCAGATAATTTAGGTTGAACCTGTTCCTATATACACACTTAAAAATTCTCCATTGTTTTGAAAGTACAGTTCACCACAGTAACTTGAAAGCAAAACAAAACTATACTAGTAAGAGTAGGGCAATGCACATGTGGCAATGTGCGAGATTCCAAACCTGGAATTTTCTCTGTGGGAAACCAAATGCAGGTATTGGTGTTTTGCATTGGGTTAATTCAATACTTAAAAAGAAAAAAAAATGAAAATGTATATTTAAAAAGCGAATTACTAATTTATTAAAAAGTCATACAATTAATGCTAGTACAACAAAAATAATTGTCTAAAGCTGATGACTGATTATCCCTTATACACATTGCACATATACTCTGTCTCTCTGCCCCCTTCCAGTCTTCTCTATTCTTTCATGCCTGACATCTAGTATCCATACACATTTGTGGTTGGTACCACTGACAGAGAGATGCCTAGAGAACATGTACCACAGTGTAACCATTAGCAGCAGCCTAATATAGCTTGGTTAGGAATCCTTCAAGAGGTTTTACAATGTAGATATTTCAATACAATAATAGTCGTGATGCAAATGAGAATAATTATCCACTTAGCACTGGAACAACTATAACATTGCATAGTTGTTAGGCATGGTGCTTTCCAAAAAAAAAGGTGAGATGCAAATATAAAAATGATTTGGTTAAATGACAAATCCACAGATAGATCATGGAGTTGCAGGTAAATGAGCAATGAGTTATATTACAAAGACAATTCAAACTAGGTGTGCACTAATGATATCCATTGAGATGGATATTTTTGAGTGCAGAATTAGAAAAAAAATTAGTATGTACATTGCAGTATATTTTAAACTTTCAGTTTTCTTAAGCATAATTTATCTATGCTGGTTTGGTAAGTTTTATATATGCAACATAAATATGTACAAAAGTATATAACACTAGGCAATAAAATTAAATATTTATGTATGCTTTTTTTTTTTTTTCATTTGGAGAAAGGTGTTTAATTAGACCTAACTACAAGGTGGGAAAATCAGTATTCAAGCTTCAAAATGAAGTCAGAAACATGATCTTGATTGAGTGTTCAGATAGAAATAGCAGAACCTATAGATACCCTCACTATTCAAAGAAGGCCTCTGCCCTGCCACCCCAGGATGTTAATCTGGTTGCTGCTGTCCATCTTCCAAATTAAGACACATTCAACCAGTAGCAGGTGTGTCTACCTGTGACGGAGATAAGATCCGTCTGCTTTTGCACCTGTTGCTTCGCTGTGTCCAGGGTGCAGTTACCAAAGAGTAAGTAAACAGCAAAATTAAAGTGTTCCCCTCTCTCTTATGACCTGTTTTTTTTTTAAAGATTTATTTTTTATTTATACATACAAGCTGGGGTACAGGCCAGAGGCATTGGGTGGCGAGAGGGTTCACCAGCGACAGAGCAGGGAGCAGAACAGGCAGATCAGAAATACACTGCTGAGGGGAGCAGTGGGCGAGTCAGGAGAGGTCTGCCGCGCCATGTGGGATTCTCCCTGGCTGGGCGTTGAACTAGCGTCACTGCTGCTGACAGCTCCACAGCGCAGCGCTTAACCGCTGCGCCACCGGGGAGGCCCATGACCTGTTTTCTTTTTCTTTCCACCACAAAGGTCATGAGGCTGATGGTATAATACTCTATGGCCAGTGCCAGCCATTAGTGTAAGACAATACTTACCATATTTTTTTTTACTACAATAGCTACCAAGTTGGAAAGATGAGGGGGGAAAAATGTGAAAGCCAAGAAATAGGAGACAAACTATTCTTCAAGGGCAGATTCTGTTTGGACTATTTTGATTCATGTTGATAGAAGACACTCTTTGCTGTCAACAAAAACACTGCTAGTATGTAATTTCATATTCAGTATTTCCTTTTTTCACAAAACAAATTTGTTTAAGTGTATTTTTTAAATACCAATACTGACAGATTTTTCTTTAGTCCTTCAATGGCTGATTATAGTTTAGATATCAGACCTTCTCAGACTTTACATATGAAACCAGTTGGGCATCCCTGGTGACACAGTGGTCAAAGTCTCAGTGCTATCAAGCTATCACCAGCCACTTTGGCATGAGTTCAATTCCTGGCCAAGATGCTAACCCACATGGCACAGCAGACCTCTCCTGTCTCGCTCGCTGCTACCCTCAGCAGTGTATTTCAGTACATCCCCCTGTTATGCTGCCCACTCTGTCTCTGGTGAATCCTCTCACCCCCCACACCTCTCACCTACGCCCCAGTTCTTGTATGCACAAATACATAAAAATCTTTAAAACTTAAAAAAAAAAACAAAAAACACTTGTTTGTACTGTTTGGACTATGGCCTGATATTTGCCTTTCTAACAGGCCCTCATTGGATGCTGATTTTCTAATATAACATCACTTTGAAAACTGTAAACAGAAACCATTCAACAAATACAAGCAATTTAAGTATTAAAATATTTATAAGTAGACAAACAGACAATGCAACTATGTAAGCAACAACTCAAATCTAATATAAGTTATTCTTTGAGTTATTAAGTTACCATATTGGTATTTTAAACATTCTCAATTTTTACTTGAGCTGTTGTAACAATTACTTCCATGATCATTACTTCATATATACCCTTTCTCTAGTCATTGACTAAATAAAATAAAATAAAGACTTGATTTCAAAGGAGTCTTAGATTCAAAGCAAAATTGAGAGGAAAGTACCCAGATTTCCCATATACTTCCTGCCCTGCATATCCATAGCCAGCACAGGCAATTATAAATGATGATGCTATAAACACACATATGCGGGGTTTTGTATGGATATCTACTTTCAACTCCTTTTAACAAATACCAAGAAACATGACCAATGGATGATGTGGTCAGAATATGTAAACTATTACATTTTCTTCCAAAGTGGCTGCGCCATTTTGCATGTCCATCGGCAATGTAAGTTTTTGTTACTCTTACCCTCATCAGCATCTGCTGCCATCAGTGTGCCAAGTTTTGACCATACTAATATGTGTGCATTTGTACATCAGATTTGAATTTGCATTTCCTGGAGATATATATAGAACATATTTTCATGTGTTAATTTGCTTTGTCATCTTTGATGAGGATATTTTCTTTGGTGAGACAACTGTTAAAGTTGTGGATTCATTTTTTAATCAGGTAGCTTGTTGTATTATTGTTGTGTTTTAAGAGTTCTTTGCACATTTTTATAACTGTTTTTACTCAAAAATGTCTTCTGTAAAATATGGGTTATTGCTGGTCTCATACAGTGAATTAGGAATGTCCCCTATTTTTGATCCATTCTTGCCATTTTTTGAATTATGTTTAAGCAGAATCTGACATTCTCCTCATTCTTTTCAAGTCCAGGAATTATCCATCCTCTCTTTCACTGATCTAAGGTTTCTTTCTATTAAGTCAGTCGTAGAACTCTAATCTTAGTTATTTGATCCCACTCCCATTGGTATTTTGGTTTCTTCTAATCACAATGTTCTCTTATCCTTTTCTATGATAAGTATAGTTCATGGACTAGTAATATGAGTATCAAATAAGAGCTTGTTAGAATCTCAGGTCTCACCACAGACCTACTAAATTAGAGGGTGCATTTTATAAGGTCCCAAGGCAAATTGTGTGCAGATGAAAGTGTGAGGAATGTTGTCAATTGTAACACTTCTGATTATGATGTGTAAGTCTCCACTTTGACCTTGAGTTAGAAACATACCTACAATCAGCCTTAGATTTGGAGACAAATAACTATTTAAATTTCAGCCCTTGTAATTCCTAACTCTTGTCTAGGGTAATGCTCTTGAAGAGGTAACTTAATTCCCTTTACTTTCTTCATTTTAAAGTGATGACAATACCTTACTTACATGTTGTAATAAAAAAAAAGTATGATGAAAATAGAAAGTACTCAGTATAGATTCTGACATTTGGTAAATTATCAATGGTATAACTATTATTATCAGAGACAAATAAATTAGAGGAATGAGAAGTTATGGTTGCGTGAGATTATAAAGTCATTAGTTGTAGATGTTTGTGAATCAACAGTGACTTAGTAACCAGTGTGAGTCATTCTAATAGTTTCAAATTGCCATAATATAGCAATTCTCAGCAGCTCAACTAATTTTATATTTTCAGGGATTCTTAGTTTTCCTCTGGCATCACACTCAGCATAATAATTTTTCTTTTATTATACTTTCTGAGAAACATTTTTAGGTAATGGAGAAAAAATAAGCACGCTCTTAAAATATATCAAAGCAATACAAAAGACAGTTTAAAATATATTTCTTTGCAACACATATTAAATGGATCATTATTTACATGAAATTTTTAGAAGTCATTATGGTCTATTGTACAAATTTTAAACTGGCATTGGATAGGTAAATTATGTTTATGCACTCTTCAGAAACTGGATTATTGATCCAACAGACCATAGCTTCTCTTTAATGTGCTATTTTGTAATTCATTAAATTATTTTCCAACATATGCATAGCTATCATTATGTTAAGGGGTAGTCATTTTTAAATTATGAACTAAAGTTACTTTATACCTATATAAAATATTTTAATAACAAAAAACTTGGAACTAAAAGACCTATAAAGCAGATCACAATATTTGAACACATTTTTATGGTGCTGTTGTTTCTATATTATCTCTGTATTTCTTAAATGGATCTTCTGTGCCAGGTATCAACTTATTGTTTCTCAACTCCAAGTGCACACTTCAACGTGATAAACAAAGGAATTTGTTTAAGCATTTAACCTTTAAAGCCCATATCAAATTTTAATAGAGGAAGGTAGGGAAATACTGCAGGAGTTAGAGTTTTCCTACAGCTTGCAGGAAGATGCAGGCAGATCAGCAATGAGGGTGAGTCATCTGGAAGGTAACTACCCAGCAGTCTGTTATCCAGAATGTGGTGCTTTGACCTGGTAGCTTCAACCTGGTGACAATCTCTCTAGGTAGCCTTGCTCCCTTTGACCAACCCTGCATAGTCTGATTGCGACCTTTTGTGTCCTGCAGGGTTGAACAACCTGTGGTCAGTCCTTCTTCAAAGAACTGGCTCAAAATGCTCTTTTGCCTCCACTGGCACCTGGATTCCCATTGCATTACCAGACACAACTTGCTTATCACCTTCTTCTTAAGTGCTTACTGTTAGCACAGCAGCTCTGGATTATTTCCAGTGTGCCCACTCCAGTCATCACTTCTACTATCCAGTGCTCAACCACATGATCTCCAAGAAGTCTGAACCCCTTTAATTTTTGTACTTCCTTCAGTACTTCTCTTCTTTAGGCTACAATATAAAATTTTCTTATTGTTAGATGATTTACCATGGCTAATAATTCTCTGTATTAGTCTGCCCTCTCTTTAACATGCAATGATCATTTGTTACAATAAGGAGTACTACTCCTATTGCATATCTCTTTTTATAGCTGAGTATATTCTATTGTGTGTGTGTGTGTGTGTGTGTGTGTGTATATATATATATATATATATATATATATATATCATGTCTTCTTTATCTACTCACATGTCTTTTGTATAAGGCTTTTATCCATAATCTAATATAAATAGCATGGCATATAACCCTTCAAATTAGTGTGTTTGCATTCTTCAGATAGATATTAAGGACTGGAATTGCTTGTTCATGTGGTAGATTTAATTCTATAATTTTGAGAAAAAAGAAAAAAAAACAGAAACACCTCATTCTGTTTTCCATAGATGCTGGACCACCCTACATTCCTACCCCCAATATACAAGGGTTTCTTTTGTCTCTGCACTCTCACCAACATTTAATTCTCGCCATTTTTTGATACAGGTGATTCTTCAGGTAATATCTCTTTGTGGTTTTAATTTATATCCTCTTGATGATAACAGATGTTGAGCATTTTTTTATGTGCCTATATTGTTGATAGGGCTCTTTAGAGAAATATCTCTTTTGCTCTTCTGCCTAAATTTTGAATGAGTTGTTTTCTTTTTAGATCTAACTTTTTATCAAATACACAATTTGCAAACATTTTCTCTCATTCAGTAGGGTGCTTTTAGTTTTAATAATTTATATTGCTTAATTTAATAATTTAGTAAATAATTAATAATAATTATTATGAAATAAATTATTTTAATTTTGACATTTGTTTATATTTAATTTTTCTTGCTCTTGAAGTCAGGTTTCCAAGAATCAAAATCAATGTCAAAGAGTATTTTGTCTGTGTTTTCTTCTATGTATTTTATGGTTTCAGGACTTATAGTCAAGTTTAAGTCCATTTGACTTAATATTTATGGATGGTGTGTGGGAGTGGTCTAGTTTCATTCTTTTGCAGGTGAATATCCAGTTTTCCTAAAACCATTTGTTGAAGAGAGTTTTCCTTTCACCGTTATAAATACTTGGCTCCTTTGTCAGAAATTACATACACCTTTAAATTTCAGTTTATTCATGGGCTCTCATTTTGCCCTCCATTGGTCTGTGTGTCTATTTTTATCCCAATGCATACTATTTTTATTTCTATAGATTTTTGTAATATAGGTTGACGTTTGGGAATATGATACTGTTCTTTTTTTTTTTTTGTCAGAATTTCTTTGTCTATTTTGGGCCTTTTGTGATTCCATATAAATTTCAGTCATATTTGCTATATTTCATTGAATAATGCTATTGAAACTTTGATAGGGATTGCATTATATCTGTATATTGCTTTGTGTAAGATGGCCATTTTAACAATGTTAATTCTTTGAATAAATGAGCTGGGAGAATCTTTCCATTTCTTTGTATCTTTTTCTATTTCTGTTAGCTATATCTTAAAGTTCTTATTGTACATGTCTTTCAAGTCCTCTTTAGGTATATTTCCAGTTATTTAATTCTTTTTTTTTTAATCTTTTTTTTAATTTTTTTTTTTTATTTATACATACAAGCTGGGGTACAGGCCAGAGGTGTGGGGCGGCGAGAGGGTTCACCAGAGACAGAGCGGGTAGCAGAACAGGCAGATCAGAAATACACTGCTGAGAGGAGCAGCGGGCGAGGTGGGAGAGGTCTGCCGCACCATGTAGGATTCTCCTTGGCCGGGCGTCGAACTCGCGTCGCCGCTGCCGGCAGCTCCACAGCGCAGCGCTTAACCGCTGCGCCACCAGGGAGGCCCTATTTAATTCTTTTTTGATGCTATTGTTAGTGGGATTGTTTTATTGATTTCTTTCTCCTCTATTACATTATTTTCATATAGGAATGCTACAGATTTTTGTATATTGACTTTGTAGCCTGACACTTCTGAATCACTACTGATTTATTATTTCTAATAATTTCTAGTGGTGTCTACCATATTCTATGTATATTATCGAGTTACCTATAATTATTGATAGTTTTACTTCTTTTCAGTTTGGATGTCTTTTGTATCTTCATTTTCCCTAGTTGCTCTATGTAAGTCTTCCTTAAATTATTTGCATAAAACCACAGCAAAGAATAGAGGGGTGAGATGAAATTGTATGGGATGGTATAGGACCAGTATGATATTTGGATGGTGATATTATCAACTATGCTTAGGTAGGATGTTAATTACAATTACTAAAAATAAAATATAATTATAATAAATACTAGAAGCAATCTTGGTTGTTTTAGAAATATAATTTTGTCTTCAGGCTACAGAATAAATTTGAAAGAGGCAAGGTTGATACAAATGCAAAATTTCTTAATAAAAACTATCCTCACATACTCTGTGATAGGCATTGTTTTAAGGTTTTACTGTGTATCCTCTCCATCATGACACCACCCCAAATTGAGACTTAGCAAAATTAGGTGGTTATGCAAGGAATGAGAGATGAGGCTCTATCCTAGATTCTTATTTAGCTGTGGAGTCAGAAAATGCAAGCAATAGCTTGGTGTTTTATTACTATTTATGTCAGGAATTAGCTTCACCAAATAACTCAGGTGAGCACATGTTGAAGGTAGTGGTAGTGATGCCAGAAGAGTGAACAGGTGGAAGGATACTAATTGAGAAGACAGAATCAATTGATTTCATTGTGCAGAGAATGGGAAGAAGTAGGAAAAGATCCTAACCTTTTGTGAAGTGCTGCTAAAGAGAAGAGATAGGAAGAAGTGAAAGGAAATAAAACAAATTCTCTGGGATAGGTTTAATATGGGATGACCTCTGAATATTCAAATGTAGTATCGAGTAGGAATTATAAAAAGTTTTTGAGACTCAGAAGAAAACTTTAGGGGGGAGATACAGATTTGGAATTTATGATTTTCCAGGTTATATTTCAAGTCATGAATATACCCAATGAGAATGTATAGAAAGAAAAATGAGAGGGTTAACAGAGACCCTGGGAAACATTGCTACTTCAGCAATTAACACAGGGAAATAAATCTCTAATGGGAATTGATAATTGAGAATATATGAATAAATCTGCCCATCAAAGAGGCAGAAAATAGCAAAAGAGAGAGTACTGTCCTGGAAGCAAAGGGACAAGAATTTCAGAAATGAAATGCCACAGAGAAAACTAGAGTTTGCAAAATGTATGCTGTGACTTAAGCAACTTAGAAGCCAATGATTATAAGAGTGGAGTGGTGAGGGTAAAATTCAGAGCATAGTAAGTTGAATGGACAAAAAGTGTTTGAGCAAAACGACTCTTTCAAGATGCTTGACTATGAAGAAAAGGTGACATCTCTAAAAATAGTGTGGCCAAGTTGGTATTTTGATGGTATGCTTTAAGGTCAGAGAGACTTGAAAATGTTGAAATTGAAACATTTCCTGAAACAGAAGTTTAAGTTAAGGAAAAAACAAATAAATGATAAAATAAAAGACTCAAGGAAACAGAGTGTAGAAAGGAAGTTACAAATACATTTATAAAGTAATTAAACTTAAAATTTCTGAGTCCTGAAGATTTTTAGATCAACATTGACATTCACTGACTGACGCTGACCCTAATTCACTCATGTAACCCAGTTATTTATATTGTTAGTATCATAGTATGTTACATAAATTTATTAGTCATATTTACCCACACATGTGGATAGGGGTAGAGATAGTGTTTTGAATATGTATAGTTTCTGGTTAAAGTTCTTTCAATGGAAAATTCCAGTACCCGAGAGTCATAAATGCATTGTTTTAAATTTCTATTCCCTACTTAATGTAGTGATCTTTGGATTTTCTCAGTAACAGAAACTGCTGGATGCAGAAACACGTTCAGATTAGCATAGTCCTAAAGTCATAATTGCAGAGAAAAAAGGGTGTATACATAATTAGAACAGAAGAGGACACGGATAAATGCCATCAATTAGACTATAAGTTTCTTGAAGGCAAGAGCTATGTCAAATCACTTTTATCTATTAACTAACCTATTCTTTCACACTGGGAAGGTGCTTAATTTAGTTTGATAACCATATTAATTATAGTTGGCATACTGGAAAGTTTGACATCCACAACATGCCTTATAAAGAGCTATATCTATCAGAACTGACTTCTTCATAAATAAATACTAAGGCTTCTCATTACAGACTATTCCAAGTGTCACTATATTTCTCATTGTCTTTTTGCTCTCATTCAATCAACTCCTCCTATCCCCTGTAGTTATCAAATTTGACCTTTCTACATAAATTTGAATGTTATGACCTATTGCATATTGGGGTAACTCTTTTCACAATTTTGACAAACTCAAAATAGGTTCTGGCTTCAGAAAAATAAATGTATTAGCTCTTTGTTTCCTTCTAATTTTTGAGATTCAAGTGATGACATAGTATTTTATCGTTAGCTACATCAGCAGTTAGCTTTGCCAAGTAAGGTTCCTAGCTCTTCTAAATGCAAATTAAAAGAGAAAAAGAGTGAGGCATTAGCAGGCAGCAAAATGATATGGTATGTGGCCAACAAGGTAATAGCCTATTTTTGTAAATCAGTGTTCCAGAGACGGAGGGTTATCTTGTCAACAATGTTAAACTTGAGACCCAGTTACCCTTTTGTTGGGGTCTATGACAAGCAGGGGTTGGGATGGAGAGGGAGATAAGGAAGCTCTCACTAAGCCGGTAATCAACACAGTGAGCCTTAATATCTGTTAAGGCAGTCACTGTCCATACTGTGAGGTTAGGGAGAAAAAGGTACATCATTTTCATTTCTTCTAACTGTGAACACCTTGGCAAAACAAAAAAGAATCTGCAGTGCCCTCTTCATTCACAAAGGACAGTATGACTATATATTATCAAACAGTGGATATTAGAAGAACATCTCATCTATTTTTAGAGTTTTATTTCATGTTCATAAAAACATCCCCATTTTTCTCTTCCTGAAGAACACCTCTTGAACTGAAACTGCCAGTGACTTTCCGCATCCTTCATCCTATTTCATTACAGAAACACTCATAAAGACACAATTTTCTCCTATCAATAAATATGTTTGATGTTCCATAGAAGTTCTGTGTAATGCATGCAGAACAATGGAGTTAGACTCTGAGATAAATTATTATCAAAACAACTTGAAGCGACACGCCTGCCTCTGGATGCTCTCTGTGACTGGGGTGCAGATTCTCACTGTGAAAGCAGAATAAGCAATAAAGTCTACGAGTAATAATCATAAATCCTAAATAGGCATCACCCTTTTTAAGACATTTTTAAACTCCTTGAAAGAGAAGACTCTAAGGTGCAATCTGCTTTTAGAAGCACATTTAGATTATGTATTTATGTATTTATATATACATATATAAATATGTGTGTTGATATATTTAAAGTTTGAATGGAGCATGCCTCTACTGGGGTGCATTTCTATTCAGTACCCCTGACTGGTAATTACAAGTGGTTTGCTCTGGGATGTAAAAGCTGCTTATGCTGCTATTGATGCTTTGGACAGGCCCTTATCATTTTCTGTACTTGCTTTATTTTCACAATAGATTCCTATTACTGACTTCTATAATATTCTAATCAAAAAGTGACTCAAATCATGGACTCTATATGGCCATTATTAGGGAACAAAGTATAATTTAATGTGATGTTTGTCAGACAGGGGACAAAAAGGACTGACGTTTCTCAAATTAGACCATTAAGTCTGCTATAGTCACTCAGATCTCTCTCTTTAGCACTCATTGAACACAAATTTTAGGGTAATGACTGCCAAGATAGATAGGTTATTTTCTACTTTTCATATTTTTTCTCACAGAAGACACATATACCACATGAAATCAAGTAGTAATTTCAGAACTAGACACATTGTGTGAAAAATGTCATGCTGGATCTATCTCTATTGGTGCAGTCTGGATGAGCCCTTGATTAATATACAGAAGATTAAAATTTCTCCCTCTTACTTCACTGCTTTATATTATTTGCATGCTGCACAAATAAAACTCTACTATAGCTCAAAGGGAAACAACTGTATTAAAATATTTGTCAAGCAAAACTCCTAGTAATTTACCATGAATTTCTGATAAGCTTTACTTTCCATGAACTTTATATAAATTCAGTGGGTAAAACCAAGGTCTACCATTTGCAAAGTTTAGCTATTGCAGGGATTCCAGGGGAGGAAAAAAAAAAAAAAAAGGTCATACTGTCTATTCTGAGTATTTCTAGTGCTCAAATAGGCACTAGATAATAAGGATACATCAAGTTGATTATTAAAGATTGCCTTACCATAGTATGTATTTTACATGCTTGGTAAAGGGCTGAACTCTTTTTAGACATTTCAGGACAGAGACCTTTATTACTTCTAGTTCTATGGATTATACAGTAGCTACTATAGCTCAAAGTGGAAAATTCTTAAAGCCTATTTAAAATGTCATTAAACATAACTGAAGGTCCTACGTATTTTATGCCACTGATTCAGAAACATGCCTCCTTCTCTGAAAAATCAGATAGGGACATTCAATTTGCTATCCTGTGGGGTAAGGGAGGTGAGCAGAGGTATCCTGTCAATACACTGAGCGAGGCTGTGGAGAGTTAACCCTTTCTATAAAGGGAGGAGAGATTTATAAATATAGTATTGTTGTTTCTCACAATTTACCAACTTATCCTAACATGATCCATCTAACATAATAATATATGAGGCAAGATGCCATTTTGGTATTTTTATAGTTGTCAGTTCCTCTGCACACTGGCTGCTTTAATATCACCTAAAATATTATCTTGAAATGATGTTTTCACTCCCCCAACCCCCTTGCTCAGATTTCATGCTCCCTGGGATTATGACAAAGTGCCTTTTTTCCAGTTATAACATGCACACAGATATGTAAGTACGCACATGTGCATGCACATGATGCTGTATCCAGTATATGACAGCCACTCATGAAGTGCTGAAACAATGAGTTGCTGGGTCAATGAATTAATATATCACATTGCCCTGCTTTAATTATCACTTTTGATTATTCAATTTATTTCCCACTAAATACCCAGCACTGTGCCACACTGTAGGATACAAATGACATAGCAATCATTTAAAGGTTACTTCAGTGTGTTCCAATGACCCACCTGCTGCCATGCAGATGCTTGTTGAAAATTCAAATTATTGGGCCCCATCCCAGATTTAATGAATTAGACTCTTATTCATACTGATGTTGGAAAAGTATTGTACAATAAGCTGACAATCTTCCTGTGCAAATAATTAAATGAATTTGGAAAATTATATTAAAGGACCAGTTTTTTTACAACCATTTTCCCTGTGCAATATTTCTTAGTTACAGTTTGTCTAAAGCTAAAATACATAGGAAAACACAAATTAAGAAAGTTGAACTTCAAGTGAAAGCTAAAAATCAAAATAAATAGTGAATTCATTTAGTGGAACTAGAACTTCCCAAGGAACAGCATCTCTGGGACTGCATCCTAATGTAAAACAGTGTTCACATACAACAATTCAGACAGGGGTCAAGCAATGACAGAGGATCATAAATAAAATGACACTTTATGTGTTTATCTAATTGTTGTTATGTAAAAAGTGAAAATACTTATCTCCAGAGGTAAAAAAAAAGTAAGTCTTAGTGCATTAAATCATAGGTTGCCATTGGTTTACATTGATTTTTTAAAATTTTATTATTTACTACTTTATTTTCCTGTATCTATTGATAATTCTATTTCTATATATTCTAGTAACCAGTGTTTTTAACTACTGTAACTGTCGGTGTGTCTGTCAGAGTTCAGTTTGTTGAGACCTAGTCCAATATTTTAAAAAACCCAGTTTATCCCCTACCATAGTTTTCAGTGGGAGAGAGTCAGCAGTAGCAAATAGAGTCAGACTTGAGATTTAGTCTGAGTTTTCAGACCTCTGATCATGTTGCTTTAGGGTGAGTTGTTAAAGATATACTGAGTGGATTAGTAGGAAAAGTAGGAATTTTATTTTATTTATTTATTTTTTAAAGATTTATTTATTTATACATACAAGCTGGGGTACAGGCCAGAGGCGTGGGGCGGCGAGAGGGTACACCAGAGACAGAGAGGGGAGCAGAACAGGCAGATCAGAAATACACTGCTGAGGGGAGCAGCAGGCAAGGCTGCCGACACCTCCACAGCGCAGCGCTCAACCGCTGCGCCACCAGGGAGGCCCAAAAGTAGGGATTTTAAAGGCAAGAGAAGCTGGGATCTATCCTAGCTGTGTTGGTAACCAGCAATGTGGCATTGGGTTGCTTGCTAAGTCCCTTTTTTTTTCTAAAATTTAGTCAACACAGTATTAGAGAATTATTCCAAGGAATAAAGTTAAATCTTGCCTACTGCCTACTGATCAATAGGACAAGAATATAGTCATTGTTACCAGGTTAATTTAAAAGCCATTGTGATGATTCTTTGCCCTAGAAATATTAATCAAATTATCTGAAACCACCCAGACTTTACACTTTCTTTGTGGTTATTCTTTTTACTCTATAACATCACCTTCTAAGTTCCCAGATGGGTCACAGAAAATACGGCAGTAGCCAAGGAAGAGGCAGCCCATACCGTAGCTAGGAGATATCAGCCAGTGGTGAAGAATCTAGTGAAATGTGAACACCCAGAGCTGTTGTGTAGCCTGGAGTATTTCATCAGAGAGACCTGAGTGGGTCGTGCCTGGTTCTAACCCTTCACAGCTGAGGAATCCCAGTGAGCCTACACCAAAACACTGACTCCTCCAAATCAGTAAGGTGATTTTCTGATCAAATATTGCACCTTTGAAATAAATTAACCCAAAGAAATATGTAAACATAAGAGTTTAAAACCTAGGGGAGTCACCATTTTAAATAACTATTAGAAATCTCTTAGGTATGTACATATGTGGGCCTGAATAACCAAAAGAACTCAAAAGGTCATTTGGGGAAGTTTCCTCAAAGACATTATCAGGCAATTTTCATTAGCAGTAACAGCAGAGCCAAGAAAAATGCTAACTGCAGTGAAAACAATGCTAGCTGTGTACAACAGGTCACTGTCAGGTGTAGAGAGCCAGCATTCTGATGCACATAATGTAGAGACTTTTCTCTAGAACAGCAATCAACAAACTTTTTCTGTAAAGGGCTAGACAGTAATATCAGCTTTGTGAACATAAAGTTTTGTCAGAAGGACTCAGTTCTGCCTTTATAGTACAAAAACAGTGACAATTCTATGTAAATGAATGAGTATCACTGTGTCCCAATAAGATTTATTTGCCAAGTATGGTAGAAGACTGAATTAAACCTACTACTCATAGTTTATCTATTCCTGCTCTAGAACAGAAATTCAAAATGAGAAGGAATTCATATTTCTAGTGTCCTTCATATCAACCAGTGGGTATACCTGCATTTTTCATGCAACAAAAACCCTTTCATGTAACACAGAAAATACCTCCATGTGTGAGTGCAGTGTTTCACTGTGGGTAGGACAAAGAGAGTAATGACTTGCAGGGTAGACTAAAAGCTAAGGCTCTGTCTGATTTTACACCCTGCTGTTTCTTAGTAACTAGCACACTAATAAGTCATAAGGTTTAATAAATTTATAATAATGGCAAGTCATTCACATACATGATAATTCATACGTCAGAATTACTGGTCAAACATCTGTTATAAATGGCTTTAAATATTAAACATGTATCACACTTGTAGCTGAAATATTTGATTAATAATTTTAAAAGAGGGCCTCCCTCTTTTAAAATGGAGCAGCAGGTTAAAGTGCTGTGCTGTGGAGCTGTCGGCAGCGGCGACGTGGGTTGGACGCCCAGCCTAGGAGATTCCCATGTGGCGCAGCAGACCTCTCCTGCCTCGCCCGCTGCTCCCCTCAGCAGTGTATGTCAGTCGCTGTGCCTGTTCTGCTCCCCACTCTGTCTCTGGTGAATCCTCTCGACGACCCCACGCCTCTGGCCTATACCCCAGCTTATATGCATAAATAAATAAATCTTAAAAAATAATAATTCTAAAAGAAACAGAGAGAGATGAATTGAGAGGAGAGGAGAGGAGGAGAGGGTAGGTAGAGTAAGGGGTAAGGAGGGGAGGAGAAAAGGCAGGCAGAGTGAGAGGGAAGGTGGATGAAAAAAGACAGCAAGCAGAAGGCAGAAAAAAATGTGATTTGCATCCATGAAACTCTATTGTATATCTAAAACTCATTGATAAAAACTAAGATTTATAATTCTTATAGGATTGACATATCATATTCAATTTGAAGCTGAATCCAGCTCTGTGAGTTAAGAACCACTATTTCTGTTGTAGAGATAAGAATACTTTTTAAAAGGTAAAATGAAATGACTTGTCTAAAATTAATTATCCCATATGAGTCGATAAGGACACAAGTTCAGACATTCTTTTTCTTTCTATGAAATCATAACTATACTGTCGTTGGGTGGGAAAGAAGAATCAATAGGACAGATAAGCTAAATGACATCAACTTTTGAAAATTAAGGATTAAAAAGACAATTTGGGAATTCTCTAAAATGGACTCCATTTCGTAGAACACAAGGAAAATTAAAATCTTTATAGAGACAGGACCTCCCTGGTGGCACAGTGGTTAAGCGCTGCACTGTGGAGCTGTCTGTTGGCAGGGGCGACGTAAGTTTGACACCTGGCCAGGGAGATTCCCACATGGTGCAGCAGACCTCTCCTGCCTTGCCAGCTGCTCCCCTCAGCAGTGTATTTCCGTCAATCTGCCTGTTCTTCTCCCCACTCTGTCTCTGGTTAACTAACCCTCTTGCCGTCCCATGCCTCTGACCTGTCTCCCAGCTTGTATGCATAAATAAATAAATCTTTAAAAAAAATCTTTATAAAGACAATGCTAAAGCTTGCTGTAGAATTTAAGTCAATTCCTCTGCCTAATTTATTTGTATATAATTTGCCTCTTATATCAGTAATTTATGGTTTTCTATGAAGAGAGAACTAGTGAAAAATGAAATTAATTTAAATCAGTTTGATAAGGGTTTCTTTAAAATGTAAGTATCCTTTTGCAATAATTAAATTTCACAGCTTACTCAGCTCTGCTCAGGAAGCTGAGGGTTGAGGGTGAGATGACCATTAACAGAGTGAGAGACAAAAGGTATTCTAACAAGTAACAATAAATTGCTCTGCACAGTTAGATAACTATATCTTCCATTTCTTCTAAAAACACTATAGTCAAAGGTAGGAGAGAGGGGTTTCCAAGTGACATTAGTGGGGAGGCTGAGAAGGGATGGGGAGGCATGTAGGAAGAAAGGGAAACATTCAGAAGTGACTTTTTTTTATTTTTTTTAAAGATTTATTTATTTATACATACAAGCTGGGGTATAGGCCAGAGGCATGGGGCGGCGAGAGGGTTCACCAGAGACAGAGTGGGGAGCAGAACAGGCAGATCAGAAATACACTGCTGAGGGGAGCAGCGGGCGAGGCAGGAGAGGTCTGCTGCACCATGTGGGATTCTCCCCAGCTGGGCGTCAAACTCGCATTGTGCGCTGCCGACAGCTCCACAGCACAGCACTCAACCACTGCACCACCAGGGAGGCCCAGAAGTGACATTTAAATCGTGTAATGTGGGCCTCCCTGGTGGCGCAATTGGTTAAGCGCAACATTATCATGCTATCCAGAGCCACTGCAGCACTAGTTCAATACCCAGCCAGGGAGATTCCCACATGGCACGGCAGACCTCTCCTGCCTTGCCCGCTGCTCCCCTCAGCAGTGTACTTCAGTCGATCTGCCTGTCCTGCTCCCTACTCTGTCTCTGGTGAATCCTCTCACCACCTCATACCTCTGGCCTACACCCTAGCTTGTATGCATAAATAAATAAATGTTTAAAAAAGAAATAAATTGTGTAATGAAAAAATCAAATCCATTTATTCAAAATATAAGAAAATAAATGTGATAAGGTACAGTTAAATGGGAACAATAAAACACTAGATTAACTAACTTAAAATCTTAAGAAAACAGGAGAAAGAAAAATATTGGATGGTTTCACTTATAGGAGGATTACAGGGGAACCAAACATGGGATTAAGTAAAAACAACAACAATAATAAAAACACAACAAAACAAAACAAAATAAAATAGACACTTATAATTCAGAGACATTCTGTGAGAGAGGGAGTGGGCTCAAAATGAGGGTAGGAAGAGCACAGGGGAATATGGTGATGGTGCACAGATGAATTGATGGTGGGAATTCTAGGGGGACTACATCTGAGAAAAGAAAGAAAACATTGTAATAAAATATAAATAAATAAATAAATAAATGAACAAATGACAGGTTGTCATTGTTTCATTGACAAGTGCCTTCCTTGGGCAGTTTCTCCAGTAATATTGTTTCTCACTGGCTTGCCCAGTATTTTGTCCACATTATACTCTAAAGTAAACACAGGTCTCCACTGATTGTTGTGTCTCCTCCATATGCTCCCTCTCTGTGATCCCCCCAATTACCTCCAGAGCTTTACCCAACATGTGTGGGAACACCTTTGTCTATGCCAACTCTGAGAACTCACATACTAACTTGGCTCTTGCAAAGTGTACCGTACCTTTCACAGACAGCTCAATATCATCTCCCATCTCCCATCATCACAACCATGTCCCAGCTTAGCCCTTTGAGATCTCCATCTCTGTTTACCAGCTTTGATTGCTCCCCACACATGGTTGGAGTCAATTTCAATCATTTCTCAACTGCTACATCTCTTCACTCCACACACTGCAAAGGGTCTTCAGGGTCTACAGGCAGCTACCACCCACATGAATGTCCTAAAACACAGTCTGAATCCTTCATTCTCCTTGGCAAATGAGTTGTTAATCCAAAGATAATTTAATTACAAAAATTCTCAAAAATATAAAATAGAGTAAAAAATATTATCTTCCTTTAGAAATATTGAAGGAATTAAAGGTTTCCTATCCCTACCTCCTTCTTAGCAATTTTCATTTAAGAAGTGCAAATAAAAAGTTAGTAACAATTTTCTAGATATGTGCACAATTATATTATTGTGTTATTTCTATGAAATGTAGATTTTAAATTTCAAAGTCATTGTATGTATGTATGTATGTGTATTTATAGAATATGTATTTATATATAAATATACACACTTATGAGCCGTTATGCATATCTCTATATAAACAGAGAACATTTTACTTTTTAATATATGTATATAACATATAGCATATTTTACTCATGTGCTTATTCATTCAACTCTGACTATATATCACTTATGATGAACTGCCTTAAATAAGTTCATCATTATTCCTTATTGCTGGATGACTTTCTAAGTTCCTCTAATAGGTAGTGTGACTTCCTCCTCAAAAATTCCAAAGAACTGCCTTTGAATCTTATTATTATACAGGTAACAGGATTTTATTGGAAGTTTGGGAGAGTTTTAGATTTGCAGCCGAAGCCTAAAACTGAGAAATTAGAAGCACAAAATACTTAACCATTTAAGTTCCAAGACTCACTAACCCTGATGGACAGCCTAACCCACATAAAGGGATTGCTCTGTGGTGACAGATCAGAGAAATGGCTCTAGCACATTCCACCAACAAACTTCCTGTTCCTGTCTCCCTCCCTGTGCAGTGGACATAGGGAATAAAATGGAAAAAAAAAAAAGCTTTTGGACAAAGAAATGGGTTGCTTCCCTTCCTAAATTCAAAGCATTAGAGGGAGGATGTATGGGGAGATACATGCAAAGCAATTTGGGAGGCTCACAAGGAAAAAATAGAATTCTGTATCTCAGGTGTGTGATTAAGCAGTCTTGTATCCTCATGTAGCAAAACAAATAAGCAAACAAACAAACAGGACATATAAAAACAAGTGACTTAACAAGGCAAGGGATTTGCAGGAAGAAGTTGGTTAAGGCTTTAGTTTCTAATTCCTGGGAAGTAAGTTCTTTTTGAGTGACCATTCTGCACCAGCAGATGTTCATCCAGAAGCCTTGTCTAGTTTTCCACAGAACTAACGCATACTGAAGGGAACTAAGAGATGAGCTTATATGAATGGAGATAGGTAGGGGATTGCCACTCACTTTCATTAGGTCATAGACAACACACTGGGCATTGGTTTTTGAATGCAAAGGAGAAAAATTCATTCTTACTAGTTATCTTAAAATAATTCTTGTCCATAGAGAATCCCAAAACCTCCATAGAAAAACTACTCAAAACTATAGACCAATTCAGTAACGTAACAGGATACAAAATCAATGCACAAAAATCAGTAGCCTTTCTATATGCAAACACTCAGTCTGAAGAAGAAGAAATTAAAAGAATTATCCCCTTCAAAATTGAAACCAAAAAAATCAAATACCTGGGAATAAAAAAAAACAAAAAAAAACAACAAAAAAAAAGAGGTAAAGGACTTATACAAAGAAAACTACAAAACGCTGTTAAAAGAAATAAAGGAAGACACAAAAAGATGGAAAGACATCCCCTGCTCATGGATTGGAAGAATCAACATCATCAAAATGGCCAACCTACCAAATTCAATGCGATTCCGATAAAAATCTCAATGACATTCTTCAAAGAAATAGAACGGATATTGAAGGAATTCCTATGGAACCACAAAAAACCTCGTATAGCTAAAGCTCTCCCGACTAAAAAGAAGATGAATGGAGGGATTACACTCCCTGACTTCAAACTTTACTACAAAGCCATAATAATTAAAACAGCTTGGTACTAGAGCAAAAACAGACAAACGGACCAATGGAACCAAACAGAAAACCCAGAAATAAATCCACATATTTATGGACAACTAATCTTCGACAAAGGAGCAAAGAATATGCAATGGAACTAGATTAGTTTGCTCAATAAATGGTGTTGGGAGAACTGGACTGCTACATGCAAAAAAAATGAAGCTAGACCATTACCTCACACCATGCACAAAAACCAACTCAAAATGGATAAAAGACCTGGAGATAAGACCTCAAACCATAAAGTTTATAGAAGAAAAAAATAGGCAAAACTCTACATGACATACATCTCAGCAAAATCTTTAAAACCACTTCCCCCATAGCGAAGGAAGTAAAAGAAAAGATAAACAGCTGGGACTATATCAAACTAAAAAGCTTCCGTACAGCAAAAGAGACAATAATTAAAACAAACAGACACCCTACTAATTGGGAGAAGATCTTTGCACACAATACAACCGATAAAGGACTGATAACAAAAATCTACAAAGAGCTCACACAACTCAACAAAAACAAAGTCAACAATCCAGTCGAAAAATGGGCAGAAGAGCTAAAAAGACACTTCTCCAAAGAAGAAAAGCAAATGGCCAACAGGTACATGAAAAAATGTTCAACATCACTTATAATCAGGGAAATGCAAATTAAAACCACAATGAGATACCACCTCACGCCAGTGAGAATGGCGCACATTAATAAAACTGGCAACAACAAATGTTGGCAAGGATGTGGAGAAAAAGGAACTCTCCTACACTGCTGGTGGGAATGCAAATTGATCCAACCACTATGGAAAGCTGTATGGCGTTTCCTCAAACTGCTAGAAATGGAACTTCCATATGACCCAGCAATACCACTTCTGGGAATATACCCAAAAGACACAAAAACACTAATCCGAAAGGATACATGCACCCTCATGTTTATTGCAGCACTGTTTACAATAGCTAAGGTATGGAAACAACCCAAATGTCCAAAAATAGATGACTGGATCAAGAAGATGTGGTACATATACACAATGGAATACTATTCAGCATTCAAAAAAGACAAACACATGCAATTCGCAGCAACATGGATGGACCTAGAGGGGATCATGATCAGTGAAATAAGCCAGAAAGAAAGAAAATTATCGAATGGTTTCACTTATAACAGGAATATAGGGGAGCCAAATAAGAAAGCGACATTCAGCAGGGAAGGAGGGGAGGGGGAGGGCTCAAGAGGGGGGAAGAGGGGAGCACGGAGGACTATGTGATGGCTCCACGGGTGAACAGGTGGTGGGTAACTTACGGGGAACATACAATAATGTAAAAGATACGAATAACAAAAATAAATATCTATTAAAAAAAAGATAATAATAAACCAAAAAAAAATAATTCTTGTCCTTTCCCTGTTTCTTCCACCCCTTCATTTAATACAGAAGAGAAGGCAAAAGACAAATGGCCTCTAAGATTTAGTCTGTGAGCCTCTTTCTCTGTACCTATCACTTGAAGTTGCTGAAGTTCCAGCACTAGTCTGCAGTAAGAAAAGGGAGGGGGAGATGTAAAAGAATCTTGAAATCTTAAAAAAGCACTAAAACTAGGCTGAAATTCTCAAATAAGAAACTTTTACTAACCCAGAGTCCCTGACAAATCATAAAATCTGAGCAGAATGCCATTAAAAGAAGTTTTATAAAAGTGGGATCAGTATGTAATACCTGAGAGGAAGATAGTGACTAGAAAATGAAGGCACATCATTGTCAAACTTTAAACAGTAAAGACATTTCAATGAAATGATTTTTACAATACTAACACATTGCATTAGATTGTACTTATTTGCATATATGTTAATGTCTCCAGTAAGATTATAAACTTTCAAGATCACATTTGGACTTCATACAATTTAGTCTCTCTAAAACTTAAAATGTATTAAAGTATTCAATAAATGTTAATTCATTAAAAATGAGGAATTACTTCTGAATAATTAGAACATATCATCAAGGGGTATAAAATACAGAAGTAGAAATAGATGCAGACCATATAAAATCTTTCATTGTTCTATGTCTTTAGTGAAAGGAACAGCAGTCTACAAAGAATCAGATACAACTCTGCCATCATTTCAAAGCACATAAGCCAGTTACAAAAGGTTAAGAACAAAACATTCACAATCACATGGGAAAGGGTTTAGTTTTCAGTTCTGACACTACTTAGCAAATTGGTCTTACACATAACACCTCATTCACAAGAAAACAAAGAACAAGGTCTAGTTAGACTATAATTTGTAATTCTTTTCCCAGCCATAAATTAATACAAAAATTTCACGAAAATTATTATGCAGAAAGCTGAACAACCATAGTCATGTACTCACTTGTCTATATTAACACTTCCACTTGGCGTGTATGTAAATGTGTGGAAAAGTGACACACATTATTATTCTCTCAAGTGTTAAGTTACCTCATTTGGATTAAAACCTAGATTCATCAGTTTTCCTTGGCTCCGAGTTCTCTATCCAGCGTGTCTTATTCACACAATTGAGCATTTCTCTTATTTTTCTAAGCACAGTCTCTAAGATACAGCAGGTTTTGGGCTAATATTCGGGAATTAAATGCAAACCAAGTAGGTTGAGCCTCATCCCTAAGTCAAAACTGACACAAGTAATGCCAGGTAACAGAGGTAAAAAAGCGAGTTGTCATCTCTGTATTCTAAGTGCATCTTCTCCTGCCTGTGTTGATGACACTAGACACAGCAAAGCATAAAAACAATCATCTAAAATTAGCAGGGAGCATCATTCTACAATAGAAAAACAATCAGAGTCTCATTTATACCACAAAAACAAACAGCCTGATTCAGCCATTTGCTGGGCAGTTAAAACAAACTTTTAATTATTGTAATATAAATAATTAGAAAAGATAAATCATCACACCTCAATAACAGTACAATGCTGACACTAATCCTCCACAAGAAGTTGCCCAAAATGACACTAAAAGTTAAAACTTACACTGGGATACAGTTTGTTTTAGTTGTAAAATGAAATCTTCAGTAAATGACAAATCTAACACAATAGATACTAGGGTCAAAATAACACTATGGCAAAAAAAGAGTGAAATATTGGTTTGTCTCATTTTTTTTGTTTTGTTTTGACATTCTTTTTGTTATCATTGGAGCCTCCCAACTAGTATATGTTCATAAACTGTGAGCTCAATATTTCACAGTGGAGTCAAAAAGAATTCCTGAAAAATATGCCATAAATGAGATAGCACATTGATGACAGACAAATAGATAGGTAGATAGACAGACAGACAGACAAGTAGATATAAATGCAGCATTATGGGAAACCAGAAGGCTGTGGAAGATTTCTCAGAAGTGATTTTGAGCAAGGCATTGATGAATGAAAAAGGATGGTTAGGTTTAACGGAAGTGAAACATTTCATGGAGGAGTAATAAGAACCAAGGAGTAGAGAGAGAGCGAGTCCATGACAGACATGACCAGCTGGGAAGAAATGGAAAGATGATGAAACTGAAAAGAAAGGTTGTCACCTACGGTAAGGAAATTCAATATCACATTTGCTAAGACATTTGAAGAGTATAATACAGTCAAGAGTTACCAAAGATCTCATCAAAATGCAGCAGTATGGGGGATACAATTTCCTTCTGCCGTCCTAAGTTTTTATGGGTGGGACTAGGAATGAAGCTGACATAAAATATATTAAGAGGAGAAAAGTGCATAAACTTAATACATTTACAAATATTTAGGAGTCTTAAAAAGGAAAGCATAGACCCAGAGAAACTGTTAGACTCCCAAATGTTACACTCCTTGTAAAATAAAGAATAGGTTATAGGATGCAGTAAAACAAAGGAGTTTGGGTAAGGGGCTGTGAAATTGATAGAAGATAGGGTTATTTTAGTAGTTTTATTTGTACAATTCTATTTTGGTGTCAACTTCCAATTTTTTTTTTTTTTAAGATTTATTTTTTATTTATACATACAAGCTGGGGTACAGGCCAGAGGCGTGGGGCGGCGAAAGGGTTCACCAGAGACAGAGCGGGTAGCTGAACAGGCAGATCAGAAATACACTGCTGAGGGGAGCAGCGGGCAAGGCAGGAGAGATCTGCCGCGCCATGTGGGATTCTCCCCGGCCGGGCGTCGAACTCGCGTCGCTGCTGCTGACAGCTCCACAGAGCAGCGCTTAACCGCTGCGCCACCAGGGAGGCCCCAACTTCCAATTTTTGGTGATAAGAATGTCCTTCCCTTTCTGGTAGAGGGAAATAATCTTTCTCATGGTAATTTTTATGCTCCTTTTTAAATTATTTTATAAATAGGGAAGAAACAATTCTTCCTACATTTGCAATTTCTCAAGTGCTTTCAGCTTAAAATAATCAATATGTCACAGTGGGAAATTCTGAGTACAAATTCTGACTCCTTTCCAAAGGGATCCAAAGTCCAAACTACTCCCAAATATACATCACTTTAAATAATATATATATATTAATTCTTTGTATCATATCACTATTCTGTACAGAACGTAGCAATAAGGTTCAAAGAGAGTAAGGTAGAAATATTGAGGAATACATAACCTTCTCTTAATGAGAAACATTTCTGCCTCACCTCCTGAGCCTGATCTGGTTTGTATGATCTTGTTATCTCTGTTCTAAAATATAATAAAAAAAATACACAAAATACTTCCTGAAAGTTGTGAGTTATTATATGTATAGTTAAAGGGTAAGGCTCAATAAACTTAGAACAGGAAATAATCTTTACATGAATCACAAACACTCTTTTTGGTAAGACCATCTGCTTGAAATTTAGAAAGTTCATTTCCCCTAAGAATATTTTCAGAATGTGTGCTGTCTTCTCCAGCACAACTCATTAGCATAAATACACTGAATACACACAAAGCATCCGCCACCCAAACAACCATGCACAAACAAGTACTAAGTCAAAATTGAGAGTCTACATGGTTGTTAACTGCTACTGAAGAAGAAAACATGCCACTCCAATACCAACCTGTATGAGATAATGTGTAACCAAAACTTGGTATTTTTAAGCATAACCCTAGCACAGAAGTTGCTTTCTGCTTTTAGTCCCAAATTGCTTATACGTGGGATCTCTTTGAACATTAAATATAAGAATTAAAGGGAAAAGAAAGCAAGGATAAAAATATCTAGAATTCCTTATGGCTCCAGCATAGAGAGAAGACATTATTTTATTATGAAATCATAAAATTATAAATTACAGTTATCCTTGCTTTGATGGCTTATCTTTTACAGCAAATGAGATGGACAGCAGGGGATAATTTCAAAGCTAGAAATATTTGGGCAATCCAGAGCTTACAAAATAGATGAGAAGAATGGTGGTAAGAAATACTAATTGTGAATATTACAATTGTGTACGTGTTTCTACCATGACTATTTCAACAAACAACTTGCTAATTACATAAATTCACACAATTGTTTGTACACATAGGAAGAAGAAATAAATGCTTGATCAGATCATTCACAGGTAAAACTCATGTTTCAGAGTACAACCACCAAAACATGAACACATAACAGAATGTTACCTTTCACAGCATAAGTTCTTATTCATAGCAGTAAATTCTAAAACTCAAAAGTCATGATATCTGATTTAAGGGTAGATTTCTCTGCACACCACGTGTATACCCTCATCTGAACGGGCGTAGAGTTAAGTGTATAACTTCACACTGTGTTAATGGGAACACTAAGCACCAGTTCCCACAGAGTGGGGATTACAAATTACTTTTATGTTGAGTACTTGTGCTATTTTGAATGTTAGCCACATTGTGCAATAACTAGAGAGGTAAGATTGTGTAAAGCTGTAGGATAAAAAGGGGAGTTTTAAAATGAAATGAAGAAATGTGAAACACAGCTAAATGGATGGATTAGATGATATTTGATGTTTAACAATATATGGAATGAATGATATTTAGTGTCTGAACAGGATAACGCATTATTACAATTTTTTTTTTCCAAAGACAGACCAATTATGCAGTACCACTTGTCTTTGCCTAAGAAGGACATCTGCAGCCACACAAATAGAATTATTTTTGTTCAAAATATAAGATTATCAATAGAGAATGAGGAGGAAAACCTTTATATGTGGCAGATTTTTGCTTTCAAATGGTATCAAGAGCTAGCTTTGTGTTAGTTTTCTCATTTTTTTTTAAAGATTTATTTTTGCATACATGCAGGGGTGCAGGCCAGAGGTGTGGAAAAGTGAGAAGGTTCACCAGAGACAGAGTGGAGAGTAGAACAGGCAGATCGACCAAAATACACTGCTGAGGGGAGCAGCGGGCGAGGCAGGAGAGGTCTGTTGTGCCATGTGGGAATCTCCCTGGCCTGGCATCGAACTCACACCGCAGCTGCCAACAAGTCCACAGTACTATGCTTAACCCACTGCGCCACCAGGGAGGCCCCTGTGTTAGTTTTCTTTTCTAGCAATTTGCTAATGGAAGATTATGCCTCATGATGAAATGCCACACCTCCTACTGACAGCTTGTTTGCTTTTTGACTAAGGGTATGTCAGCCTCCCCTGTTGAGTGTTCCCAAACTTAATTTTAAGGTCCTGTACTTGGTACAGAAATATCTCCTGTCTGGGTATGTCATGATTTCATTTGGGTCAAGAATGATTTTTTTTTCCCCAAATATTCTCAATTCTGGGGACTGTGATGTACTTCTGAGGTTTTGTTCCTGTAGAGGAAGGAAGACATTCTCCAGGCCTTGGAGTCATTGGCAGATTTAAGAATCACTAATGTTAGACCTCTGTAACTTGTTAGCCTCTTTGCCACTTTCCCCCCCCAATAGTCTCTTACTTCTTACGGTACAATTTCAACTTGAATCACTTCACTTGACTCCCAGTTACTTCAGGGAAACTAAAAATCAAAAGTCACAGTTTGATAGCATCTCTTTCTTTGCTCCTTGAAACACTCCTCCCAACCATATCCCATTTATCTCAAGTATCATCAAGATTTTCCTCTATATCAGCCCACTTCTCTGTTTTCACACCAATACTTAATTCAAAGTACCATCATCTTTCACCAGGGAAAATTCTCAATTTTCTCTTTTTATTCATTTTGGGTCCCCTTTAGAGCAGGAGTGATACTTCTATGACTCTCTGTTGTTATATTATTCTCCATTGTCTAGCCACAGAACATTTTTCACACGTTCTTCTCTCTGCCTGAAAATACTTGTGTCTGCCCCTTACTACTCATTTGAATGATACTCATTTTTTTTATGTGTTTATCCAGATTTATTCAAGAAAATCTACATACTGGGCCTCCCTGGTGGCGCAGGGGTTAAGTCTTAGCACTATAAAGCTATCACCAACAACTGTGGCATGAGTTTAATAACCCTGGCCAGGGTGCTAACTCACATGGCTCAGCAGACCTCTCCTGTTTCTCCCGCTGCTCCCCTCAGCAGTATGTTTCAGTAGATCTGCCTTTTCTGCTCCCCACTCTGTCTCTGGTGAGTCCTCTCATCATTCCACACCTCCAGCCTACACCCCAGGTCTTGTCTGCATAAATAAAAATAGATCTTTAAAAAAAAAGAAAATCTACATACTATATTTCTCTAGTAGAGAATTTCAAACATAGTATAGGATTTCTTCATGATTATATATATTTTTCAATAATTTATTAATGTTTCTAGCAGGCATTTTTGGTTGACACACATCATCTATGTAATTTAGACATAGATTAGGTTAATCGTAATCATTCTACCCTTCTTCACAATGATGGATGAAGGGTAATATATCTAATTTCAATCTGACTAAAGAGATGTAAGAAGCTATCCCATGGGAGAAATCTGAGGATCTTAACTTCTACGGTGGAGATAAACAGATATTCCTTTTGCTCCTATCTAGACATTTTGTGTTTGAATAGTCTTTGAAATTGGAAAGGACAGTTTGTAACTAGCTTGAAAGAAAAGCCAACAGTAAATGTGGCCTAATAGAGAGAGAGAAGTATTATAGGTATCTAGTGATGTCACTGAGACATTTTATAATTTAACCTCTGATCTTTTCCTTCATCTATAGTAACATTTTTATGAGTTAGGTTTCTAATTATTTTTGATTATTAAACCACTTTGGTTTGGTATACAAGTTTTACCTATTAAATATTTCTTGAATTAATGATTGTGTAGATGGATGAATACCAAAAATGAATGAAACATGAATATCTCAAATATTTGAAATAAGACTATTTGAAACAATTTTTGGGATATATCCCCTTCTAGTTCCTGTCTGTTATTATCATTTGATCAATTACTTCAAAACACAGTTTCACCCTGGTCATTTTCCTATGAGCAGACTCTGTTTATCTCTGACACTGAAATGATATATATTACAAGGCAATGATGTCCTTTGGTATTCTCTGGTTAGATAGAGAATAACAAATGTATAACCTCTGTTACTCTATAGACATAGATATTTTATAAATATAAGAGTCTCTGAGAATTGCAGTGATGCCTTTGAAAATTGCATATGCCTATGCTTCATCTTCCCAAATTTTGGGGTGGTAGATCTGGTGTTTAATTTTTCAGTGCCCTATCAAGTAATTGATATGCTTCCAGGGATTAGATACCTTGTGTTATAGACTAAATTTCTGCTAATTCATCTTAAATTCACATTAAAACTTCAGTCATCGTATTGCATTAATGGTTCATCCCAAATTATAACTTGGAGGAAAAACATCATTATTCCTTCAAGAAACAGTATGTTCCAGAGGAGAGAAATACCCTTTGGTTTATAGAATCTGATCAATTAATTGCAGGTTAATGCGATAAACCTATAAAAAGGTGAATTTTGTTTGACAACAAGACAGAGACATATTATTTGCTTTCACATCTCTTGGTAACTTAATTTTGATTTCTACTTAGAGACCGATCCATACACATGCAACCCATGTGGTATGACTTCGGATTGATTAAACCTTTACCCAAAGTTAGATATGAGATATTCATTAAAATAAATCAGAATTCTCCATTTTTTTCTCTAGAACAATGCATTTAGTGATGTGCAGATGACCTAAATGCTGGCAGTGAGGTGCAAATAAACTTCTATGGAAATGCTCAAATATTGGCTGAATTTTTTTTCCTAGTTTGAGAGATCCTGTTGTGTGAGATCCTAGGGCATGTGCAGCTATTTTATGAATTTAAGGAATTTAAGGAAAAAGCCTGTCTGTAAGCAATGAAGCAGAACTGAGAGACCATGAGAGAGGAACAAGGGCCCATGACATTGTTTTTGATCTCTATATTCTGCCATGCCTGAAGCCTCTTGCATTTTTCATTTAGTTGGGGCAATAAATCACCCTTCCATTTAAGACAGGTTAGATCAGGTTTTTTGTTACTTCGACCAGAGTCAAAATTCACCATACTCGTTATAACTGATACCATGAGGAAGAAAAATTTAACTATTAAAGATTTTCACATAAAAGGTAAGTCCTTAGGTATCAAGTTTCTAATCATTAAAAACAAACAAACAAACTCATATTCATTCAGGCATTGGGCAGTTTCAAATGAAAGGGGCAATTTAAAATGAACCAAGTATCTGAATGGTGATTGGTTTTATGACATTTATGAGGTTAGGAAGATGAAGGGTGATCCCAGGCCGCAATAAGTCAAAAGGAGGAAGAGGAGAATGTTAAGGGAGTGTGACGGTGGGCCATTTGACAGATTCTGCTGTTGCTAAAGAGGCTGTTGTAAATAATGGATACTTAAAACAAGCACATTACATGCCAGGCATTGCTTGCACTAAGTGATTTGAATTGAGTAATTTGATCTGAGGCAAGGAAGACCACATTCAACTGGCTTACTGCCAAAATGTCTGTACATGCTTAACAGGTTGTGATGTTTCACACAGACAATGCTAGATCAGCAGAAATTACTAATGATTTTGGCAGCCAAGTTCTGTGAGGTAATAAGGAAAGCTATAGCTTGAAATAGCTTGGTGGAAAAATGCAATGGGGCAGAAGGGAATTGCAATGGGCTCCCTGAACTGTTCTGTTGATGTTACTGAGCAAATATAGCTCCTTGAGCTGTTTTCGTTTCATCAAAATCATGATACTCTTGAGTGTTGGCAAGGAAATATCAGGTAATGAGAATGCAGTGAACATGCCTTTCATCAGCTGAAAATCTTTAATTGTAATTGCAGCATGTAATGGTGTAATTAGTTGTCTAAGTGATAGGATAGGCTCAAATCTTCCTTGCATTTTGCAAAAAAGACCATTAAGTTTCCATAAACCTTTTCTCAAATGGGATGACAAGCAGACAAAAATGGGAAAGGGATTCATTTTTTTTTTTTTAAAGATTTATTTTATTTATACATACAAGCTGGGGTACAGGCCAGAGGTGTGGGGCGGCGAGAGGGTTCACCAGAGACAGAACGGGTAGCAGAACAGGCAGATCAGAACTACACTGCTGAGGGGAGCAGCGGGCGAGGCAGGAGAGGTCTGCCGCGCCATGTGGGATTCTCCCTGGCTGGGCGTCGAACTCGTGTCACCACTGCCGACAGCTCCACAGCGCAGCGCTTAACCACTGCGCCACCAGGGAGGCCCCAGGGATTCATTTTTAACCCCATAATTGAGCAACCTCACAACTACAAATGATAAGAGGCTATATAAAAGGAAAGACTGGGTCATAATACTATTCAGACAAGTGTGGCCTCTGAGAAAGTACACAGAGATAAACAGTAAGTACCAATTAAACAATTCAAGGCACTAAATATGTGTGTGCACACACATATATACACACATATATATACACACATATATATAGCATGTACTCCCTGAAACTCGACACAACTTTATATATAGCATGTACTCCCTGAAACTAGACACAACCTTCCTAGACAAGTACTATTAACACCATTTTACAGATGCTGTAACTGGGGCTCAGAGGGTTTGAGAAATATACTTTAAGGTCACACAGATAACATACTGCAAGAATATGCTGCAATTTGCAGGTAGGACAAAATCTGAGCCTTTGAAACATCCAAGTCTTTTCCCTTTAAAAAGTTGCCTTTAATTCTCCACAAGTCTTTAGAATGCTGGCTCTCCAATTATAGAGAAGCTGGCTAAAATATGGGTTCTTTGCAAGATGTATTTGAGTTTGTATGTTATGAATGCAGGTAAGCAATTTGTAATTTTAAATAATACCTCATAGAATTTTGAGACAGGCATTCCAAACCATAAAGTCTAGAGTGCCTTTTGCAGAACCCCATGTGACAGCCTTGGAGACTTTTATACAGAGAAATCACACAATGAGGATTCTAATGGTATCTTGATGACATAGTTAGCATGTAAAATCACAGACATACTTATTCAGACAGAATACTCACATAGAAAGTGCTGGGCTTTTTAAGAGTTAAATATTAGGGAAAAAATATAGTCTTTATCACTAAACTTGAATTGGATTTGTAACCCTTGAACTGTTAGCAAAACAACTTTTTCATCTGTACCTGTTACAATGGAGAGGATTCTAGAATGAGCAGGATAAACCTAAGAAAGTATGTTTCTTCATGAAGGATAAATATAGTGCTCTCAACCTTGCTGATGTTTGGGACAGCGGATCCTTCCTCTGCAATCGATCTTATAAAATTAATCTCATCCTTTCTTTAAACATATTAAAGAAAACAGAAGGGAGAATAAAACTAAGCAAATCTAAGTTTTTGAAATTAAAAAGCTTGAACAGCCCCACTTCCTTTGTGTATCACATGATATCATTGAATGCTGCCAAATCAGAAGTTATATGAATGATTGTTCTTAGGTAATAGTCCCTTTCAGTAAAAATTAAAGCTGCTTTTCCCAAAACTCAATCATGAGTTTCAGAAATGTCATAAATCCTAGTTTTCTAAAATAGATGTTTTATTTTAGAACAAATTTGCCTTAATTTTAACCATTGTCTGAGAAAGAATTATATCAGTGAAACTCATATGCATTTCAATACTCTACAACTATCACCACTATGTAAATTCTACTGTTTACTTAGTTATTCTGCCAGTCATTGATTTTAACAGGAAAATTTAGGTACTGCAATGGTATGACTTTCAAAATGTTGGCCCCTCAAGGAGTTTTTCTAAATAAATGTAAGTATTCCACTCATTCAAATATTACAAAGATATATTTGCTAATAATTTTTATACATAAAAATATCTATCGAGATCTCTGCTATAGCAGAATTATATATTGTTGTAGTCTAAACACTATTGGATTTTTTTTTTTTTTTAATTTACTTTGTGCAGGGCAAGGGGAGGTTTTAAGTGATAAGAGATGGCTGGACCTGGGAGAGGAGAAAATCTAGTACCAGCATGTAGACTCCTTGCTAGATGACTTAATAATATAAACCAGATAACCAATTGTTCATTGTTGAGACCATTACAATTTCTGCCTCTGTGCTTAGGTTGTTCTACTTTTAATCATTCCTTACTAAGTTTTCAGCAATCTAGACTGATGATCCAAATTGTATTTATTCTAAGGTTTTTTGGTATCTTCAAAAAAATTCTACAGAGAACGTAGTCTACAGAATCATACCCAATGGTATGGAGGGATCACAAGGTAAATGTAGGATAAAGTTCACTTTTATTTGTCATTTCAAACAGGACATTCTCATTCTTGCTTGTATCTGAAATTCTTAGAGAGTCATTAAAATTGTATTAATGAGTGCTGTATCACTTTATAGTAGGGTAATATATTACTTTCACAAGTTAATATACAATTATAGATATATTCTCTGATTATCCTGTCCAAGTGTAATAACCTAAATTTAAGATTTAGTCTTCAAGTGTAAGAAGTTCATACAATATTTTGCATTTTATTTTACAACTTATGTCTTTATTTGTCTCTAATTTGTTTAGTAAACAAATTGTGTAAATTATATGTAACCTGTATTAGAAGAGTGGCAGCATATTGTGCTACATATTGGAAAAGAACAAATGAGAAGTAGGGAGTACTGAAATTCAAACATTGCCTGTTTGATATTTATAGCTCAACATGGTGTGAATTAGTATATCCACAAAGCTCTAAAGAACAAACTCATAAATGTAGTATATTTAACCTAAAATTCCATGTCACCATAGTATCCCAAAGAAGTTCTGGAAGTTAGTGTATGAGGGGGTGCATAATTTGTCATCCTAAAATATATTATTTTGACATAGGCTTATCTTGAGTTGATAATACCGGTCAACAGTAAGATCATTACTGACCTAAAAAGGCCTTAATCTGTAGTATCTTGGTGTGCTGAACATGAATATAACCCTGAACAATTTTTATTAGCTCTCGTTTTGAAAATATTTCACATAATTTATTTTATGTTTTACTGTGTAAATTTATCCAGTAGGACTGCAACAACACCCTAAATCAGCCTAGAATGATGTAATAGTTCATCACATTGCATAATACCATCATGCACACATCATCCAGAGTTGACTGCATCATTTCCTGATGCAATGCAATACTATTGCCAAGAGGCTGCTGAAGTAAGCTGATGTCAGCAGTGCACTAAATAAAGCCCTGTCTGAAAGGTTGAGCATTGAAAATATTTCATACTTTGTGCAAGACAGTTTAAGCTACTGCTCCATAGAACTGTTATAAATACACAACAGTAATGCCTCGAAAGTGCATTAATAGCATGGACAATTTCTGCTCTATTTATAGGGAAGTGACATTTGCCAACCAGAAGAAAAGTATCACTTCTCAAGTGAAGAAGGCTTATTATCTTTACTTTGAATGCAAGGCTGGTGACCAAGGCAAGCGTTGGGCCCCGCATATATGCTGTGCTCTATGTACAACACAGCTTTCACAGTAGTTAAATGGCAAAAGATCATCAATGCCATTTGCAGTCCCCATGGTATGGAGAGAGCCAAGCAACCACATAAAACACTGTTACTTCTGCTTGGTTCCTCCTCTTTCCAGCAGAATAACAAAGCAAAAGAAGTCAAGAATAGTCTACCCAAACATTCCTTCTGCATTGAGATGATCAGTTCAACAACTTGCTGCAGGGTGATGAGAAACAAGCATGGAATGCTTTTCACCTAGTGACTACAAACTTTCTTGGGAATGTTAGGGCAGAAAACTACAATGATCTAGTAGAAGACATGCTGATGCAGTATCAGAAACTTGGCTGCAATATGTCCCTAAAAATCCACTTCATTCCCATCTGTATTTCTTCCCTGAAAACTGTGGTACGGTTAGTGAGAACATGGCCTACGTTTTCATCACAATATCACATCAATAGAACAAAGATACCAGGGAAAATTGTCCACTACAATGCTGGCTGACTACTGCTGGACACTCCCCAGAGATGCTCCTGAACAGCTGTACAGGAGACAAATGAAGAAATCTAAGAAGTAGTACATGACTTGATTTTTTACAGGTATTAGCCATAGGGCTATTACTATTGGCATGCAAACATCAATTTATTGCAGATTACAAAAAAACTAGAGCCAAAATTAGAATTTGACTGTCATATTTGTATTGAGCACAAATTGATAGGAAATGACTAATTTTATTTCAGTACTATGACTTTTGTAAAAATTTGTTGACCACTGTAAACTACTACAGACAAGAAGGAAGCCTTCTGTAAGAATAGTTTATAAAAGACATGCCCCTTTACAAAAGTGGTTCCCTCCTGTAGCAAGGAAAGAAAGAAGATTCTAAATATCTAGAAAGTCATGAAGAGAGGAGGCATGGGTTTAAATGGTTGTAAACTTAATCTCACTCACTGTGCTTCTACCAACCTCCTATAATCTATTCCCTCTTCACATCCAAACATTTATCTTTAGTTGAAGATAATTATATGGTAGTGTCTTGTGCCTCACCAGAGTCACTTAGTTTTCCAAGTCATCACTCATGTATGTGGGAGGTGGGAGGTACACATGTTACTAAACTTTTGCTCACTTTTCTCTTATTAATCTGCCTTTATTTACAGGTGTTTTAGCTAAGAACCTAGAGAGTAGAGCGACATTATTTTTTCTCCCTTACATTTTAAAATATATGTTAACTTGATTCTACTTACAAAAACACATTATTACACTTTATCTTTCAAGAAACATAATATTGTTTTTATTGTAAATGTTCACTGCTTCTGTCAAAAGACTTTAACAGTGAGTGTAATATAGCCAACAACAACAACAAAAAAATGCAGAAATGCAAATTAAGGTGAGATTGATTTTTTTTTCTGGCCATATTAACCATATAATAGCAATACCAGATAAAATATATGATAAAAGATGCTGGTAAGCAGATCTCTAGTGTTAGTCTTCCTGAGCAGCATATTCTGTGATATCTCCTCTTCACAAAGTATCTACTGAAAGCTGGTATCACACATTCCTATAGCATTTGTATTAGTTTTATATCTCTTATCCAGAACCCTGTAAAACTTAAACTCATTTCTAATTGGAGAGTAACAGGAAACACTTGAGGTATGAATAACTATGAGTTACAGGATTCATTATTATATATATGGATCTAGATATGACTATACATGCACACCTATATCTATATAGATACAGTGCTTCACATTATTAAATAGATTTCTCATATGCATTTGGTCTTCTTCATCCACAGTTCCTACCTCACACTCTTTTCAAAGTCCTGTGATTTCCTGAGCTAAGGGTAGGAAAGATACCTTTTGCTATGCTAATGAAGGTAGCTTTTGGAAAACAACTGAGGCTGGAGGTCAGTTGCCAGAAAATTGAATATGAATAGAAAGTGGGTACTTTCAATCCCACTTCATGATTTGTAAGGAGGAGAGAGGAGCTAGAGTTCACCTGGCAATGCCCAGTGATTTAATTAATTACTCATGTTTATATAATGAAACTGTAAGAGGCTGGTCCTCAGGAAAGGGGAGTGTCCCAGGTTCCCTGTCCCAACCAAGGGAAGGTGGAGCTGAACAGGAGAGATAAGAAGCTGGAGAAGGAGAAACAGAGGAGAGAGGTGAAGAAAGAAAGGAAGCAGGATGGAGAGCCAAAAGCACAAGAGGCAGAGAGTCATGTGAAGAAGCTGCACTGGCCTGGACTGATTGAAGCAGATGTGGGTGAGAGACCTGTGGGGGAGCTTAACAATGGCAATGTTCATCTGGATTTTGATCTTGTTCTTTTCCTCACAGACTTGTCTGACTGTTTTTGACCCTTTGCTATGTTCCCTGCTGAAAGGTGTTTTAGACTCATGGTAGGCGTTCAGACCTTGCTTTGGGCCTATCCCATTTGGGTGGACTTTTGCCCACGAGGTGACGGGTAACTTTGGGTGCTTAGTTTAGAAACTATATTCTTTGTCTTTTTCTGTATTCTTACGCTAATTGTATTAAGGTTTCTTTTCCACTTAATGTCTTATATGTTTTGTCCTGATGTGACAGATGGCACATAAAAGTCCAAGAGGAAGGAAAGGGTTTTAGAGCGATTCCAGGTTGGTGAACATGTAAAGATTTGAGTTTGATCTAAAAGGATAAATAATGATTTTTCAGGCATACAATGAAGACTTTTTAAACTTGGGTATCACATGCAGAATCAAATTGTAATTAAACATTAACAGTATATTTTCATATACTGTAAGAGTTGTAAAGTAGGTTGCAGCAGTAACTTCTAATATGGGGAAGTGATTTTCAAACTGCTACCTGTAACTGGGAATTCAATTCGAAGAGACAGACATAAATTCTGTCTCACTGTTTATAAACTGAATGAGCAAATAAACGCTTTTTAGAAACTCTGAAACATTTTTAGCCTCGTTTGTAAATTTTTTGGTAATTATGAGGAATCTCTCCTATGAGTCCAACAAACATAATTGTGTAAATTTATATAGTGTTATATTTTCTAAATGCAATCACATGCGCAGTACTTATTTTCACAGAAATTTATTAAAATGAATTCATGAAAATCCTATGTATATTAAATAGAATGTAAATAAACATGTTACATACTTATAATCTATAGTATACAAATAATTTAAAACAAAGTGCTAATATATATATATATATATAATATGCATGTATACATATTGTATAATTATATTTTCAAGCATAGTAGGGATAATATATGCATCTGTGTTTGTGATGGAGGAGCTACAATGCAAAATAAGATTAGAACTAGACCCACACAAGGAAGTGGTGGTAGAATAAATCAACATAACCATTAGTACAATCCTTAAATACCAGCTCCTAAGTTACAAAGCATATAGGAGCCAGACTTGCAGTCCAGGGGCAAATATATGGAGATTGAGCCCATTATAGAATCTTCAGTCTCTTTTTCTAATTCTAGTTAGCCAGTAAACAGACAGCCATCCTTGAAGATGAGTCCTTCCCAACTGAAAGAAGGCTGTATCAGTGCCATCCGTGCAAGAATTTGGGGCAGCCATTTCTCTGCCCACCTGTGTCTATGCAGGTGCTTTTCTTTACCAACTCTGTCACTCTGCAGGGCAGTGGCCTGCCTGTCTGCCCGTGACCTCACCATGCAGGCCTCTCTCTTAGCAAACCTGCCCCCTCAGCGGGGCAGCTCTTTCTGCCCACTTGTGTCTGTACAAGTGTCCTTTACTTCCTTGTCCTAAAAAAACTGTTCTTTAAATATAACTGATTCTCTGTCATGTGGAGAGACTTGCTGTGTGCTGCCAAAGGGAGCTCTAGTGAAACCTTTCCCAGAGTGAACAGAAGGACCCCGCTCTGCTCTCAAATCCATCGACTCTAAAAAACGACATCATTTGCACATGTATGCATTATACACATATGCATGCAAAATTATAAATGTTGTATTTGTGAATTATCAAGTATTTATTAATATGAATTTTTGTGTGTATGAATGATGCATGTGCAATATTTTAGGTGGAATTATATAAGTAACTCACATTCACAAAAATCTGTATGGATAAGGAAACTGAGTCCTAAAAAATGTTTAGTGGAGTTAGTGAACCTAAAAATGATACAATCACTGTAAGACAGCATAAGTAAAATAAATTGTGAGCCCCTAGGATTAATTGCTCCAAGTCCTGTTTGAATAGGTAGACTAAATCATAGACTGGAGAGCTCTGTCCAAACAATTTGGCCCACTTCATGACATGAACAAAAATAACCAACAGTTGCAAGCCTCTATTATAAATGCACTTTCTAGTAGGTCGTTTACTTGTTTTTATAGTTAGCAACTGCAGTGAACAGCGTAAGAAGAGTTAACACTCAGATACCATCAAATAAAATTAGTGGCTGGAAAAAGCAATCAAACTAAAAGTTTTGAAATGGTTTGTTTATAGAAACCAAAATGAGTGCTGAATTTGGTATTTTGGACATTTTACTATTTGGTACACTTACAGGGCTCTTTCCCTTAGAGGGAGTTGGTTTTGAGGGACTATTAACTAAGGACACAAGGTATGTGGAGTGATAATGGCAAGTTAGAATTCTCTTTTGGCTTCTTTTCAAAAGTCTTGAAATCTATTATTATTTTCAATAGAAGACTTATTTAAATGGTGTTTTGGTAATTTTTATTATATATGAACTTTTAATTTTTGCTTTGATGTAGCTAAGATATTATAGACCTCACTTAGAACATGATGAAAGGAAGGTTAGTGTTACAAAACTGAAATCTTACAAGGCCGCTGTCTCAGATCAAAGACTTCAGCTGAAAATAATGGTCTGGGTTATGATGATTCATTATTACAAAGGACTACATAATTTATCCAACTCCAGGCTGCATTATAGTGCTTCTTTGTAGTATAATATAAGTGGACAGGAAACAGCAATGAAAGATTTTTAATAATCTTATTGTCCCCTAGTCTTATTATATTCAGTAAAAGTGAAAATTTATAGAAATACTAAAATGTGACATGTATAATTTCTTGAGTAGTAATACATTTAATACTCTCCAAAAATGTTAATGTTTGAGATAAGTAATGATTTCAATATGAGCAATATGTAAATTATATTTATACACATATGTCTAAGAATATACTTACAAATAAATTATATACACACACAAACAAATTAAGCATAAGCAATTTATATAAACATATTTAGCTGGTAATTACTTATATATTATAAGCAGTATTAAGAACGCAGAAATAAAAAAGTGCATGAACATTCCAAATATATTTTGCAAAAGTCTATAATCAATGAATATTATTCTTAATTTTATCCATAATGTTTGCTTTTATAATCTTTTAGTATTCAGAAGGCTAACATAATCTGATTCTAAAATTGGTGAGAAGTAGATACACAAACATGTAGCATACATACCAGACTTGTTGGTTAAGTATAAACAAACAACCTTAACAGGTACTAAATACATCCATATAGTAAAGCTTAAGATAGCAATAGCTAATAGCGGTCACTTCAAGACATCCTTAAATATCAGCCCATTTGTATCTCTATAATCCATATATGACAACACCAAACCAACAACACACCCTAGATTTCTGACTGAAATTGAGGCTGCAAAGGAGTGGGAAGGGGCGAGAATTGGAGGGAAATGGCACATGGACTATAATGGAGGAAAATTGGTGCCTTTGTGGTGAATTTGGTGTGGTAAAATGTATCGGAGGTGTTATCCTGTGCCTCTGAATCATATTCAATGCTGTAAACCAAGGTAATGTCAATAAATAACATTCAATAAAAAAATAAATCCTTAAATGATTTCATACAGTTTGCATTTCAAGGACATGCATATAACATAGATAAAAATATTCTCTTTTCACAAAGAGTTAATGAGTTTTTTAGGATGAAGTTTGCATATATATTTTAGTTATCTGATAGGTTTGCTTAGATGTCTCTAAGATAGGGACCATTTATTCTTGACCACTCTGACTAATTTCCCTTATCTTAAGTGAGGATCCTAACACTCACTGCACATATTGTTATAAAAACAGTATCATCAAGAGAAAGAGAAGACAAGCCACAGATAGGAGAAAATATCTGTGAAAGACTCATCCTGGTAAAAGACTACTATATAAAGTATGTAAAGTCTTAAAACAGACCATTAACAAGATCAACAACCCAATTAAAAAAACAGGCAAAATGTCTGAACAGAAACCTATAAAAATTTATACAAATTGAAAACAGGCATATGAAAAGATAATGAACATTATATACCATTAAGGGGTATAAAACTAAACAATCACGTATCTCTACAAGCCTACTAGGTTTGTATTAGGATAATGAAAATGCAAGACAGACAACACCTGATGTTAGTAGGGGTGTGGAAAAACAAGAGTTCTCATTCATTTCTGGTAGGAATGTAAAATGGTCGAGCCACTTTGGAGAAGTTTAGACAATTTCTCATAAAACTAAGCATTCATTAGCATATATTACCCATACAATGGTTAAATGCCCCAAATGTCAGTAGATAAATGGATAAACTCTGGTACATTCATACATTATTATTCAGCACTTAAAATAAGTGCACTATCACACCATGAAAAGACCTGGAGGAATCTTATATACAAATTACAAAGTGAAAGAAGCTAATGTAAAAAAAAAAACTACTTACTGTACTTACTGCATTATTCCATCTACATGACACCTGTGTGTATGTATTGCATATACAACGTGTGGGAAATTTCCCCTCAATTTTGCTGTCAACTTATTTTTTTTTTAAAGACATGACTATAGCTGAAAACAATAACAAAAAAACCCCACACTAAATGGGAAATGCATGCCTAGAGTGTAGCACCATGTTTTGTACTTAGTGTACCATCAATAAGTGGAAGCTATGTGGTATAGTTAATAATGCTGAACCCAAAAAAACAGCAAAAAGCTTAAATAGAATGCTCAGAAAATATGACTGAATCAAAGAAGTATATAATACTCTATAGATCATGTAAATGAAAAATCAATAATAAAATGGTAAAGTTTCTCACCATTATAAAGCTTTGAGACAAATTATAATTACAAAGTTTCATTCTATCAAAACTAATTTATCAAGTTTCATGATCCTGATGATTTAATCCATGTATTGCTTTGTTTTACTTTTTGACAGAAATTTTCCTCTAACTATACTCATGGAATATTATAGACAAATGCACTGACCTTGGACCATAAGGGCTTACTGTACTGCAACAAACCAATGGGCCATCATCCTCCCTTTGATAGTTGTTGATACAGTTTGCTTTACGGTTTGTAAATCCACAAATCCTCCATAAAGTACTTTTTTCTTTTAAGATTTATTTATTTATACATAGAAGCTGGGGTACAGGCCAGAGGCGTGGGGTGGCAAGAAGGCCCACCAGAGACAGAGCGGGGAGCAGAACAGGCAGATCAGAAATACACTGCTGAGGGGAGCAGCAGGCAAGGCAGGAGAGGTCTGCCGCACCATGTGGGATTCTCCCCAGCTGGGCGTTGAACTCTCATCAGGTGCTGCCGACAGCTCCACAGCACAGCGCTCAACCACTGCACCACCAGGGAGGCCCCTCCATAAAGTACTTAACTGGACAGTGAAATGTAATATGGTGGGACATTTCTCCCTGACCTAAAGAAAGGAAAGGACCTGATTGCCCTTATATATTTAACAGGGGCAAGGGGAACATTTTTTACTTTTGTGATAAATTTTCTTCTGAACCTTGTCAATTTGTTTGCGGAAGGCTTCCAACAATACTTGTTATAAGATCACAAGTCTGAAACATGTAAGTGCTGCCATCACTTTACATAATGCCATTACCATCAGAATTATTTAAAATAGACAACCTATCCAACCAAGTTATGCTATCCAAAGCAATGAAAGAATCTGGTCATCTGGTCTCCAATTTTAAAAATATCTCATTTTTATATTAACATAAATGGACTTCTGCCTTTTGTTTTGTCTAATTGTGATATGATGACTGATGACTTTTATACTTCAAAAAGCTTCATATGCACACATCAATGGTGCAGAATTGAAAACATAAAAATAAAACCACACCTATATAGACAACTAATTTACAACAAATGAGCCACAAAAGCCAAGGAGAAAGGAAAGTGTTTTCAATAAATGGTGCTGGGAAAACTGTACAGCCTCATTCACAGGAATGAAACTAGACAACTATATAATACCAGACACAAGGATTAATTCAAGTGGATTAAAGACTTGGATGTAAGACTTAAAACCACAAATTACATAGGAAAAAACAGGCCATATACTCCTTGATATCAGAATCAGAGATGTGGATGGGGATTAGTCTCCACTAGTAAGTGAAACTAAATAAAACAAATAGAACTACATCAAACTAAAAAAGGTTCAGCACAGAAATTTGCATCAAAACAGAAAGATAATCTACTGAAAAGGGAAGAATTTTGCACATCAGACATTCAACAAGGTGTTAACATAATGAGATATTCATTCTCAGTTATGCAGAACATTCAATGTTAAATTCTCAGTTAAGGGCAAAAGTAAAATAAAAACATAGAAGCACTCTGAGGAGAAGTGAGACAGGGAAATATTTTGGGGAACTGCAAATTCCCGTTGCAAATAAGGAGAGTGTAGAGTCATAGAACCGCAAATAAGAAAATACATAAACTGTAACCAATTTTTCTCCTGGTGATTTTGTTAGTAGATCTCAGTATACCCTATGTGTGTAGCTCCTATGATATTTGTGAGTATTTTTACCAGAGAGCATAAGAAGGATTTTAAGTCATGTCATCTCACTAAGCTTTCATACATATTGGGGGGACTTGGGAGTTTAAAAGGGATCTCACATTGACCTTTCCCAAATGCTTGCAAATTTTTTAGTTGTGCAGAAAGAATCACTAGGAATTAAATCGAGATCTCTGAAGGGAACAGGTCACAAAGCTGACAGCTGTAGGAGTGGCAAATCAGCCTGAACTCCATTGATCCAGGCATGAGGATGACAGTGAGGAGCACTGCTGAGCCTTTATCTGTGCAACATTCTGTCTGTCCTCACACTCCCCATGATGGGTTTTTATAGTTATACCAAGAAGGACCACCTTTGCTATGGTCTGACAGTTGGGTCTTCCTCCACAAATTACATGATGGAAATCTGGCAGCCCAAGTGATGGTTATTAGGAGGTGAGCCCTCTGCCCTCCTAGATAGGACCTTGCCCTTACAAAAGCCTATCAACAGAGTTTCCCAACCCCTTCCACCACAAGAGGACACAAGGAGAAGTGTGTAAGCTAGAAGGGCCTTCACCAGCCACATGGGCACTGTGACCTCAGAATTCTAGTCTCCAGAATTTGGGGAAGTTATTTATTTATTTGTTTATTTATTTTTAATTTTTGCATACAAGCTGGGGTGCATGCCAGAGGTGTGGGGCAGTGAGAGGGTTCACCAGAGACAGAGTGGAGAGCATAACAGGCAGACTGACCGAAACACACTGCTGAGGGGAGCAGCGGGCAAGGCAGGAGAGGTCTGCTGTGCCATGTGGGATTCTCCTTGCTGGGCATCAAACTCAAGCCGCAGATGCCAACAGTCCCCAGTGCGGAGCCTAACCCGTTGTATCATCAGGGAGGCCCAAATTTGTTATTTATTTAAAAAAGAAAAGATATGTAATTTCCTACTTTGAAAAAGAAAATGCCAGATACTAATGTCTTAAACAACTTTCCTATATGTGGGGGCCTAAATTAAATATGAAATGGATGCCCTATATGGGATGTTCAGTGGGAAAACATTCAGATAACTTGCACATATCACACATCTTTTAAAATAAGGCATCATTTTATAAAAATAAGCCAATTATCTAAAACAAATGTGCAGTATCCAAAAAAGTAATATTTTAAAAAACAATATTCAGATGCTATAAAAATTCTTGTTTTAAAAACTAACATTCTACTCAGTGAAATAAGCCAGAACGAGAAAGAAAAATATTGAATGGTTTCACTTATAACAGGACTATAAAGAAACCAAATAGGAGAGAGACACTCAGCGGGGGGGGGGGGGGGGAGTAGGGGAGGATAAGGGCGCAAAATGGAGTAGAAAGGACACAAGGGACCATCTTGACATTCTATATTCAGTCTCATCTCATTCTTTTTCAAAAAGCTTTCAAATTACATCTTTTTAATGTTTCAATATAGAAATGACTTTTTTTTCCTATGGACAAATGATGGTATTTAAAAAGTACACTAAGCTATCTTATCATTAGATGAAGTAGGATACTTATGACTCAGTCTACCCATCTAGAACACAAATAAATGTTTTTATTTGCTCACATTTGTCTTTCAAGCATGACAAGTGACATTAAAACTAACAAAACATGTCTAAATTGTCACTACTCCTCTACTTTCTTATAGATTCTACCAGGCATACAATAAGACTTGGAGGAGCATTATGATATAATATACATTTTAATCATCTAAGGAAAGGGGAGAGGAAGAAGGGAGGGAAGGAAAGAGAAGCAGGGAGAGAACAAAAAGAGGTATTACAAAAACATTTATCCAAAAAGATACTTGTGCCCGTATGTTTATTGCAGCACTGTTTACAATAGCTAAGATATGGAAACAAACCAGATACCCAAAAATAGATGATTGACTCAAGAAGATGTGGTACATATACACAATGGAATACTATTTAGCATTCAAAAAAGATAAACACATGCAATTTGCAGCAACATGGATGGAGCTTGAAGGGATTACGCTCAGTGAAAAAAGCCACAAAGAAAGAGAAAAATATCGAATGGCTTCACTTATAACAGGAATTTATGGAAACCAAATAAGAGAGAGACATTCAGTGAGGGAGGGGGAAAATAAGGGCTTAAAATGGGTGAGAAAAGAGCACAAGGGACTATGGTGATGGTTCACGGGTGAATCGGTGGTGGGTAACCCACAGGGAATACACTATAATGTAAAAGATACAAATAATAATAAATATACGCTAAAAAAAAGAGGTGTTAGATAAATACGGGAGACTGGAAATTAGGAGATCTTAGTGTTTCAGCTTGAGTGTAAAAAAAGCAGTTATATTGAGAACAGTATTGCTCTGATGCAATGGTGATTCTTTTTGAATTCTCAAGTTTTATAGATTTTATTTATGTTTTTAATACTGATTGGTAATACGCTTACACCTGCATGGACCCACAATGTATGTTTTACCTCTATACTTCTTGATATTATGTACACCAATGTCCACTACATTATTATTATTGTTACTACTACTACTACTACTACTACTACTACTACTACTACTACTACTACTACTACTATTATTATTATTTTGCATAGAAGAACTGGGGTGTAGTCCAGAGGTGCGAGGGTGGGGGTGTGTGTGAGAGGATTCACCAGAGACAGAGTGACAAATAGAATATGTGGATCTACTGAAATACACTGCTGAGGGGAGCAGTGGATGAGACAGGAGATGTCTACTGTGCCATGTGGGTTAGTTCCCTGGCTGGTGATCACACTCAGGACATGGGGATGATAGTGCTGAGACTTAAAACAGTCCACCAGGGAGGTCCCATCAATGTCCAACTTTATGGAAGTATGCAAATACTGTGGTTTGTGTGAAAAATTGCAATACTACACTCATAGTCTTTAGAAAAGAACTGTGAAATTCTTAATATTGGCATAGTTATAAACTATCCTGAGAAGCTGGGAAAGCAAGGTGTCAGTGTTTACATATATTATTACAGAATCTCCTATACATAATCATAACAAACCTATTACCTAATTATTATAAAAGTGATTTTCAACTCTATGTGAACAGAAAAATAAAACTGTTCAAATATATATCTTAGTTAAATTGGAAAACAGTAGTTACACCACAAAAGAAAGTAATCATGATGATTTTATTTGCACATTACAACAGCAATAGCATGCTACTGACGAAAAAACATTCTGTGCTATAAATAAACAATAATGTATGGAGAAAACCATAAACAAGGTGATGAGAGCTAAGTTTTGCTGTGGTTTTCCTTATTATTTTAGACCAAATATAGCAATAGTATTCCCCCCTCTGTTAAAGTATCTGATTTAATATTAGCATGATAAGCTGAATTCTCAATCATCATTTCAAAAGATTTTTTATGGAGGGAGAATATACTCCCTACAAATTAAGATTCCTAAGTGACAAAGTAAAATGTCCTAAAATAGCTAGACTGTACATATCTAATTTAACATTACATAAATTCATCCACAGATAGGATAGGCCCAAGGCATCAAAACCACTTGTATCTTACTGTCTTTCTCATGACGCTCATTTATACTTCCTTGTTTCATAGTTTGCTATGCAATACTGTGTCTCTCACTATACAACAGAGTGCTTGAGAGCACAGACTTTTAGTTGTGACTATTTTCCACTGAAGTTCTGATAAGGATCAATCACTCTTTAACCAAGAGTTCAGTCCACTTTAACCAAGGCAGCAATCAGATTTATCTTATGCATTATGAATTTATTTATGTATAACTTTGCATATAAACTCACTGCAATTCTTAAAAACTTGGCAATATATATACACACACACATATATATAGGTAAATTTAGTTTGATAATAAAAACCAGAAAGTGGTACATGCATGCTTATATAATGAAAACTTATGATAGCAATTTTATGATAATCAAAAGCTCAGAATTGAAATTAAATATTGGAATGGGTTAATAACATTACTATACTTTATAAGTATTCAGCAATGTCATGAAAAGTTTAAAAATGTTTAATTTTAAACAGAAATGAATTGAATAATATATAGAAATAGAAGTCAATGAGCACACATTTCTATATGTGGAGTTTTTAATTACACTAATAAAATTATTTGTGTAGTAACACATAGTCAAGGCATAGATGATTCAGTGTTGAAAAAAAAAAGATGACAAAATTCAGTAAGATAGTTTTAAGATATAAATTAAGTCCACAGTAGTAGAAAGGATTATCTTCCAATTAATAGTTCTTTTCATAGGCAGCTCACATATAACCCAAACAAAATTATATTCTCAACCCTAACAAAATCCTGCTTCATTTTTCCTATATCCAACCAGTTTTCTCATCAAAAACCTATTTCCCTCTTTTTCTGCCTTCACCTCTGAACAATCGCTAATACCAGAGTTTTATCTTTAATATATTCATTGACAATAGTAACATGATAACTAGTTTTTACATAGCTGTAAGTATTAATGTGAGAGGTGTATATACCATTACCTAATATTCTTTTCTAATAGTTTTGATTAATAATTACCACAGCTGATTGAATTCATACTTTAGATGTGAAAGCAGTATTTCATGTGCAATTTTAATTAATATTGTTAGCAGTGAGGTAACTAGGTGTGGGTTAATTTAAAAGATAAAGTTTTGGGCCTCCCTGGTGGCGCAGCAGTTGAGCGCTGCGCTGAGGAGCTGTCGGCAGCTGGGATGCACGCGAGTTCGACGCCCAGCAGGGGAGAATCCCACATGGTGCGGCAGACCTCTCCTGCCTCACCCGCTGCTCCCCTCAGCAGTGTACCTCTGATCTGCCTATTCTGCTCCCCACTCTGTCTCTGGTGAACCCTCTTGCCGCCCCACGTCTCTGGCCTGTACCCCAGCTTGCATGTATAAATAAATAAATCTTTAAAATAAATAAATAAATAAATAAATAAATAAATAAATAAATAAATAAAAGATAAAGTTTTAGAAACTCACAAAGAAAATCATTATATACTGACACTGTATCATGCATTTTAGTGAAATAATTTCTATTTACATTACCTCAGATTGTGTTAACTAATAAATTATGCTTTAAGTAGACTATACCTAAAAAGGCAAACTCTACTTCTGAGAAGACAAGTTATAAATTGTTTGTAAAGAGCCCCCACATAGTCTTTGTTTAAAATTAAAATAAAAAATGTATTATTTAATCATTAATATAGTCATTATTACTGATAGTTATAATATCTATGGCTTAATAATTATTACTGAATAGTGATTATTGATACAAATATAAGAATCATTTTAAAAATAATAGAGTGAGACAAATAGACCTCTAATATTTCTTCTTCCTTTAAGAGTCATGTCTCTTCTCATAGATTAACTACATTTATAAACTATGCTAGAATTCAATGCTCATAAGAAACAGGATTTGACATATCTGCTTGGGCATGCAATTAGATCAGCTCTTTTTCCATTTTAATCCTAATACAAGGGTTTCTAATTTACCATTCAAACTAAACTGAACCCTATAAGGTCTGTCAATTTCAGCCACAAAGCTCTTTTGTTAGATAGTTCCATCAAAAGTTAGAGAATTCGTTTTACTAGGAAAAGAACCGATCAGTAGAAAAATAAATTGTATCCTTAATGCATGGACAGATCACTGGATTACTGCTAATGTATTATTAGTCAAGCAGAATCTCCTATTGAAGGAGCCTTGCAGTCCATGTCATAAACTGATTAAAAATCACTGAACAAGTACTTTCTACCGTTGTTGTATATTAATGAGAAATATTCTATCCCAGAGAGCTTTCCTGAACTAGTAACCTTTAGTTTCCTAAAGCTAGAGCATACTAGAGCTGTGTAAGCACAAAAAGTTTCCCCAGCAGTATTTAGTATAGAAAATTATATTTTATATTGAATTTATTTCAGTTAATTACTTTTATATATGATGGTCATCCTTCATAGCCAAATTCTCATGTATGAGCAAGTTATGAAACAGGGTCGTGCTTTTATTTGTGTGTACACATCGTTTATATTAAGAACATTATTAGTCAAAGTCATTGTGAGGCATATTGAGAGAGGAGGGAGGGAGGAAAGTAGGAAGAGAGGAGAAAGATTGCAAAAATTATTCAGAATGTGACAACTATTGAAAATAGCAGTCTTTCTCAAAAAGATGAGTTACCTAACTTTCCAATAATGGATAAAGGTCTTTGAATGATTTATTTAAAAATCACAAATTATTGATGGATTTACAAATAAGGCACAGATGTACAGTATACATTCATGTTTCTATTCAATTTGTTATTTGAGCTGCACATACTTACAAAAAATTGCTTCAAAAGATCACATGAAAGTAGAACACTCTTAGAGAACAAAATAGATTCCAAAATTTAATATCAAAAACATATAATTTTTGACTAGGTTACAACATGGAAGAAGGGAAATTAACATTGATCGAATTTTTACCATTTTCTATTTTTTAGTTTTCTGACATATGAGATGCTCCCTATCATTCAGCTGAAGATACTAAAATCCCATGAAATAAAATATCCTACCCAGAGTCTCTCAGATACTGGATGGGAAGGAATAAAACCTAAGTCGAAGGGATGTTAAGGCCCATTCTCTCTCATCTAAGACTCCACATCTCACATTGGCAAGACTGGCAAAACAGTATCATTTGCATTTATTTCTACCTTTTTCCTATGTCATACTGAAAATAGTAACATAATAGTAAAAGCTTCAAATATTTCATTTTTAAATGAAATACTTTTTTTTTTTTTTTACCACAATCAAGGTAAACTTAGCAAATTTGCCTACCATAATTTCAGGAAATCTACTGTCAAGAATTTGATTGGCATTTTGATTGATGTATATATTTCAAACATTTTTTTTCTTGTTTTAATAATCAAAAAATGGACATGAATTCCAAAAAGAGGATTGTGAGAAAGTATAAGGAATCAAATCATTGAGCTTTTCATTTTAAATAAGAATAATTTGGTATACAAAAATAAATGTTGTCAACTAGTTGGTGTAAGTTTTGTGGGTGGAATTCTCCAATAGCTATCCACATGTCAAATATTTATATGATTTAACCCAAAAGTTTTACATCTAGATATTTATATCAAGAAACAAATATGAAAATCATAACTGAATCTCTATTCATAACTAAAAAAATACCTCTGAATCATATACAGTGTGGCAAGTTAATGTAACCTCAACTTAAAAAAACATAAATAAAGATGCAAATGGTCTTTGGCAATGGATTGACTAAACATACATTTATAAAATGGCATATCACCTAGCCATTCAAAAGGGTAATATATACACATATTTATTGAATTGTGAATGTGTCTATGATATCGCTGAGTGATAAAAGCTGTTTCAAAAACAGCATATAAACTATCAACCTATTTTTATGGCTTTTATTTCTTCCTCTAAAAAGCTAAAATCTCAAAATGACATACAGTTCAATTATATAAAAATTACAATAATTGGACCTCCTTGGTGTTGTAGCGGTTAAAGACACAGTACTATTAAGCCATTTCCAGTGAGTGGGGCATGAGTTCTATTCCCGACCAGGGAGCTAACTCACATGGAGCAGCAGACCTCTCCTGTCTCATCCACTGCTTCCCTCAGCAGTGTATTTCAGTAGATCCACCTGTCCTGCTCCCCACTCTGTCTCTGGCAAATCCTCTCACCGCCCACACCTCTGCCTACACCTCAGATCTTGTATGCATAAATAAAAATAAATCTGTAAAAAAATGACAATAACTAAAAATAATGAACTATTACTACTAGACCCCCTTCTCCTAATGAATCATTAAGTTTTTTTTAGTCAATCTCTTTAAGTCTCTTTGGGTTGGTTCTATTGTAGCTGAGGCCTTTATTTTATTTCTACTATACTGCAGCATTAGTCCAGTATCTCTGCCTTTAGTTTGTTCACATATCACCAATTTCAAGCAAATAAATGGGTGAGCTATCATCAGAATTATTTAGGTATGATAAGACCAATGTCACAGTAATCTTCCCCTGCCTTTGTAAGGAAATATCATTGCAGGTGAATTATCCAACTGCAGAAATCTGGGAGTGGCCCTTTGAATCACTGATACAAAATGTTTATTGCTGTTTAAAAAGCAAATAAAACCCATCTTATCTCTGTAAATATATTTCATGAATACAAACAAATGGCAAACATGCTGGGACAAAAATTCCTTAGTCTGGCCTTTAAGACACTTTCTAATCTGATTCCTTTATGACTTTATATCTCCCTCACTCCCTTTTCTCCATGTCCTTCTGGACAACTGATTATTCATGGTGGTAAAGCTCAACTCATGGTCTCTAAATTCATAATTTGTTTACATTGTTTTCTCTTGTAGGAGTACCATTTCCATCTCCATCAAAACTCCAAATATTTCTCTACCCTGCTCAGATTCTATTATTTTTTAAACTTTGTCAATTTTTCAAATTGCTAATAAACTTAGCTCACTCTCAATACCCTGTTATGTTTTAATTTTTATAGTGCTTACTAACAGTATCTTAAAGTGCTGCTTTTTTTTTTTTTGTATTGTGACAAGGATCAACAAAACTATCTCCATAATGCTTGTTTCCATGAACACCATGGGACAGTGCACATTCATGCCCTTATACACTGTACAGCAGTAAAAAAAATGTAAGGCATGTTATTTTAAACTTAGCTCACTCTCAATACCCTGTTATGTTTTAATTTTTATAGTGCTTACTAACAGTATCTTAAAGTGCTGCTTTTTTTTTTTTTTGTATTGTGACAAGGATCAACAAAACTATCTCCATAATGCTTGTTTCCATGAACACCATGGGACAGTGCACATTCATGCCCTTATACACTGTACAGCAGTAAAAAAAAATGTAAGGCATGTTATTTTAATTATGTGTAGTAAAATTACTCTTACTTAAGTTGCTTCTATCCTTAAAAGTGAATTCATTCAATAGTCCAGTGATTTTTCTAAGAGAATTAAGTGTTGGCAGTGATGGTTAAATCACCAAGAAACAACAGGTGGACATTCAGGAGTATGGAGTAGATGGTAAATCCTGGTAATTGCCTAGAGAGCTGGTAGTCAAATATTAGCATGTCTCAGAATAATTTGTGGTGCTTTCCAAATGTTTATTCCTAGCATGTGTACCAGAAATATTTATTCAGAGGTCTGCAGTGAGAGGGGAAATGACAATCTGAATTTTATCAAGACTCCGACATGTCTTTGTGGCAAGTAGTCTTGGGATCCCAATTTGCAAAACACTCACTGAGCAGCAGAACACTTACACATATTCTGACCTACAAAGATTATTAGAATAAACTGGAATAAAACAGTACTCTTATGAAAATAGCTGTCTTTTTTTAACGAGTTCAAACTCAAGCAATAGTTGATTTGTCAAAGCTAAAACAAAATCATCTTCGTATGTCTTCTGAAAATATTAAGCCCTCTGGTTTTACTTATGGAAAGCAGAAGAATCTCTTAAAACAACAGCTGATTATAAGAACAACCGATAAAAGGAAATTAATTCAGTGTCATGTTTTCCCTTAAGAACACTACTGAATGACCACCTGTACCTGACAGTATATTCCTGAATGCTCTTCAGTAAGACTTCACATATCCTTCCCAGAATAAAAAAAAAAAAAATGTATTTCCAAATGATTTTGCCTTTTAGTAGAAATTTTTGCTAATCGCAGTCTTTAAAGTCTAAATTAAGTCTGATTTGCTTGCCCTGAGACATACAATATTAGATTATATTGTATTAATCCTTAAATGCCTTCTTAATTACTACAGCCTTTTTAGTATATTGTTTATCTTTCCTCTTCTAAATGGATCCAATTAAGTTTTTGATTGGCCTTTTTTCCCCCTGAAATTATAAACTAACTCTTATCTTCTTTTCTCTTAATAGATTTGTTCATTCAGCATAAAGAGAAATTTAGTACTAATAATTTAAACCGTAAACTTGCCCCTGGCATTTATTAACACTACAAAGGTATTTGTACCTATTTACTTTTATTATTGTTTTTAAACTCTTAATCAGTTCAGCTAATTTTCATTTTCTATTAGATTGGTATAATTTTATGAACTCAGGAAACTGATGTCAGTAAATATTCCTATAAACTACCTTCACTTTCGCCTACATCTATCACCTCAGTAATTTTTATAAGGATTCACATTCGGAAGCAATGTTCCACCCCATTTTCACTCTAAAGGTATGTCAATGCTAAATTTGAGTTTTGATTGCCATTTTGATTCACAAGTGCTCTAACACAAAGTAATAATGAAGTGACAAATTAGTAGCAGATCTGTTCTATTTCCCTGTTTTTAATAAAGGCAATAAAAGATAATTTTAACTTCCACAGTTGCTAAGACGGACAAGGAACATAATAGATATTCTAGTGGTATAAGTGATAGTACTGACTCCTTCTGACTGGTGTGCAATTAATTCTGAATCACACATTTTCTACCTCTAAGGAATTGTATTACAAAAAGAAAGTAAAAAATCTAAATGGTACATCAAATACAGTTCTTAAACCTTATCTAAGTTTTTTTTTTGTTTGCTTTTAAGAATGGATAAACACTGTTTTTCAGATGTCATTGTAAACAAATTGAAAATAAAGATGGTAATTCTAACATGACTGTTTGGGATAATGAAATATGAAGATTTCCTAAACATAAAACATCACATTTATTGGAGTATCTGAACACAACTACAACAGTAATTACTTTGAAATCTATAAGTTAAGGTTTTAATTTTGTTTATAATAGTCAAAACCTAAAATTTCTAGAAATTTGGCCTATTTCAATAATTTCAACAGCCTTTTATATCATTTTTATAATTTCAAATTGTCCATTGAAAATATTAAGAAATTCAGTAAGAACTTTGAAAGTCATGCACATATAAGTCAATGCAGACAATTTAAATATTGAATATATAAATGTTTTCAACTTCAGTAGTGTTATTTCATTTCTCATTGCCCTTTATAATTTGACACTTTCATTATCATTAACATTTTATCAGATGAAAAGAACTAAAAGATAATCATGTGGCAGAAAATGGAAATAGTATTCGATAAGGGACTAGAAATAATTTGTGTTAAACTAAAAATAAATATAAGACACTAGTAAAAGTGTGCTTAATATGGAAGAACTAGAAACAATAAGATGGAGCAGACTTATTGGAGAGACTCAGGATGATTGGAGAGAATATTGGATGACACAAATAAGCTTGCACGAAATATCCAAATCGAAGAGACTATGAGACTGTGATTAGGGAGATAATGATATTTAATGGGAAGAATAAAAATTGCCTCAGTACATTACACTATCAGGACTTGTCAGGGATACATTTGAGAGGGTAAACTAACCTTTACAGCTTGTGTAGCTACTTTGAAAAATGGATTGCCAGGCCTCCCTGGTGGCGCAGCGGTTAAGTGCTGTGCTGTGCTGTGGAGCTGTCGGAAGCAGCAACCAGAGTTCGATACCAGGCCAGGGAGATTCCCACATGGCGCGACAGACCTCTCCTGCCTCACCCGCTGCTCCCCTCAGCTGTGTATTTCCGTCAATCTGCCTGTTCTGCTCCCCGCTCTGTCTCTGTTGAACCTTCTCACCACCCCACGCCTCTGGCCTGTACCCCAGCTTGTATACATAAATAAATAAATCTTCAAAAAAAAAAGAGTAAAATGAATTGCATAGACTCAATCACTATGGGGGAGGAGATGCTGTCATTAAGGTTAACAGAATAAAGCAAGAAGAGTATGATTCATTATCTATATAATTAAAACAGATATAACTCAGTATGATTCCATATTATAACCACAATATGTTTTAGAATAATTTTAACAAATTCTAATAAGTACTATCAATTCCATTATCTACATTAAAGTCTATTTTTTATTAAAATAAAACATCAGGCCTCCCTGGTGGTCCAAAGGGTTAAGTCTCAGCACTATGAAGCTATGGGCAGCCACTGCAGAGTGTGACACCTGGCCAGAGTCTGACCCACATGGTGCAGCAGACCTCTCCTTTCTTACGTGCTGCTCCCCTCAGCAGTGTATTCCAGTCTATTAACCTGTTCTGCTCCTCACTCTCTCCAGTGAATCCTCTCACCCCCCACACCTCTGGCCTACATCCCAGCTCTTGTATGCATAAATAAATAAGTTTTTTCAAAAAATAAAAGATAAACATCAATGGATTTTTACAAAGAACAATATATATAATAATAAATTACTCATACAGGTGAATTGCTTAATGATACTATCATATTTAGATAGTTTATTTTGTGCCTATTGTTATGTTTAGTACTTTATTAAATATTAACTCATTTAAAACTCAAAACAACCCAACGAAAGCTCACTATTGTTATTTATTTTTTATACTATGATGAGATATAGAATCACAGAGAAGTTAAGTAACTTGCCTAATATCACAGTCCTAATAAGCAGGAGAGATAGAAATCACTTTAATCCTTGGGCTTATGATCCAAACTATTAAACTTGACTAGTTCAATGACAGAAGGGAATTCAGAACTCTGTCTATTATCTATGTATCTACCACCTACCTCCCTATCATCTATCTCCTCAATTTATTCCTAACATAAATCCCGAGGGTATTACTATTCACCAAATTTCATTGATTAAAAACAGAAGCTACAGAAGAAATAAGAATGAAACATTAGAAGTCTAGTATGGTGGTTTCAGTATACAACCTGAATCTGCATAATGTGAATGCCTGAAGACTGAAAAAAAATCTTCTAAAAGTGCAAAGGGGATGATATATATATATATATATATATATATATATACACACATACATATACATATACATACATACACATACATACACATATATATACACACATATATACACATGATATATATATCATGTATATGTGTATACATGATATATATATACACACATACATACATACACATACATACACACATAATAAAACATGTACATATATGCAATCTTGACTATTTACTAGTATTGATTCTAGTCTGTAAGCTAAACAGGTGATAAAGTTCCAGTTACCCAGGGAAAGATGAACATATGCAATGATATTAGCAATATTAAAAAAATACAGATGTGTAAACCATTGTTATTTTTAAATTTTATCAATCTGTATCAATACAGATGTGTAAATCATTGTTATTTTTAAATAACAATGTTATTTTAAATAACAATTTAAAAATTTTATCAATAAAATTTGAAAATAACGATTTACACATCATTTCATGAGACTTAAATAAGTATAGATTCTAGAAAATACTCTAGATAATTGTCATCATTATCCATCATTATCCATTTCATCATACATTTTGAGGATTTTATATGTAATCTTTAATTATTCTTAAAATTCAAACTAATCCGTCAATCTGTGTTTCTTTTCTTGCTAAATTTCATTATCCCATCATTAGAGTATACTTCACATACACACAAAAAAGATCATGTATATTTCATCCCAATGTATATATAGCATATTAAATTGCTAAATTCAGATTAATGGCTCCAAAATAATACATAATGAATGCTAACATGCTTATTTTTATGACTAAATGGAACTTTCACTTTGTGGGAAATGACAAATTCTGAAGTCTCCTTTAACTGTATTGTGTGTGTCTGTGTGTGTTTGTGCATGTGTCATTATTGGGCTTACATGATGTTAAGAAAGCTGCCAATGCTATGAAAACAAACTTCCATATTCATGAAGAGAAACCAGAACTGTGAATAGTGATGATAAAAAAACAAACACTAAGAAGAGTTATTTTGAGAGTAAATTTCACAAACTAGAACTACTATGAATATGTGTTAGGAATTTTTATGTGTGTGTGAAGGTAAATATAAGACTTTCAGATTAAGGTCAAGAAGCTTCAACACACTAAAGTAATCTGTGTCTGTAGTTTCCTTTGGCTCCTGGATGAAACAAACAGAAATCAATTGCAAGAAAGAATCCTACCAATCCTACCAGAAAAGGGGGAAAAACCTTTAGGCTGTCTACAGATAAAAAATATCAGATACAAACTAGACAAAAATTGCTAGCTACAAAAGGATACAAAATACCAAAAATATTTTTCTGGAACAATAAAGATTAGTTTCAGATGTATAAGGATTTGGAATGATAAGGCATAGTATATAGATTAGTTATATATGGAAAGTTAAAAGAAATGAGATCACGAAAATGAACAAAAAACAAGATCAGGAATTTGAGAAAAAGTACAGCTTCCAGCAGTGATAAATTAGAACTCTGGAAATAAAAATTTCAACGAGTAACTGAACTAAAAAACATATGAGACAGAGAAATAATAAATTAGTAAACTGGGAAATACATCTAGATCAAAGAGAAATATTGCAAAATGAGGTTAAGCATTAAGAGGCTAGCAACAGAAAATAGAAGTGATATAAGGAAATACCTGATGAGAGCGTGAATGAAAACTTAAAGTACTGAAAGTTATTCTCAACAGACTAGTATCCCTTCTAAAATTTCAATAAAAATGATGTAAGAATATTTACAGATAAGCAAACACTAGGAAAGCTTACTCCTACAAGAATATATTGGAGAAACACCTAAGAATGATATGAACATTATACCAGAAAAATAATGAGGTTTAATAAACATATTAAGTGGATTGATGCATATAAACAAGCTAGTATCTAAAAAGAAATGGAATTAGTGGTATAAATATCTATTTGTATCTATCAGAAGGATGCTTGCCATATTAACTTTAGCAGTGTATCTTTACACCATTCTAAAGAAAAACTTAAAAGGGTTTTCTGAAGTAGAAAAAAAAGGTTACTAAAAGTGGAATATTAAATTGTGAAAGTAACTATTGAGAGTGAAAGGAGTAAACTTAGAACTTACTTGTTCAATGAACATAAGGAAAGACTGTTTTATAGTGCTACTTTTTTGTTTATTTTTCTTTTAAATGAAGAAAAGCTTTCGTTAATAAAGGATTGTATATGTCTGTTCAGGTAAATCTGAGTGGACCTATTACTTTGGAGTAAAACTTAGTGCTTAAAAATTTTCAATTATATTTAGGTTCTGATTGGAATTTAAAAATAAACTAAATTAATAAAATAGATAAAAGTTCCCTGAGTATTCAGGTGAATACAAAATATAAAATATACTCACCAAAGAAACAAAAATAGATTATAGGTACTCCATCACATAGTAAAACAAAGAAAAATATGAGTAACAACAAAAAGTGCAAGCAAATAATAAAAAATGAGATATAAAGAGAAAAAAACAGAACACTGGAAAAATTCAAAGATGGCAGGGTTATATTAGTAATTGTAATATATGCCAATGCAGGAAACAAATCATTTGGAAAACAAAGAGATTCAATTGATCTCAAATATTAGATATGCTATTTGTGGGACAATAATATACCTTAAGATAGATAAAGTATAGCAATTAAGGGATATAAAATCACAAACCAAATCTATATCTATAAATACAGTTAACTATATTAGATAAAATAAACTTCAGTATAAAAAGTATAGTAAGAGAAAAGATTCATTTTACTAAGATATAATTTTAAATATGTATGGATTAAGTGAAAAGACAATATCTATAAAGTGAAAACAAGCTTTATAGCACATGTGGCAAGGGCAGGTAAGGGGGATAGACTGGTAAATTTACCATAACAGTGAAATTATGAAACTTCAAATGTAAGAGTTAAACAGTCAATAAATAGTTGCATTCTACAAGGTATGGAAATATATAATAATAACTTACTTTAGGGCATACAGAATAAGTAGAACCCTGTACACAAAACTAAAGAAGAGATTCTTCTAATCTAAAAATCATATTCAACATTAACAAAAATTGACCACACTCTACCCCACAGAATAAGTCTAAACATTTTTTTAAAAGATTTCTTACACCCATACTCTGATAACAGTCAAAAATTGATTATGAAAAACAAAAAGAAAATTCCTACATGTTGTAAAACTAACCATATATATATATATATATATATATATATATATATATATATATATATATATCTCACAGGTCTGTAGAGAACCTATTTAAAATATTTTGAACTGAATCATTTAAATATTTTTTTGAAATCAAAATCTGCAGCATGCAGTAAATAATGTATAATGGAAATGTGTATAATGGAAAATGCTTATAATGTTTATAATGGAAAATAGAAGAATGTATGGAAATTAATTATTTATACTCAATCCAGGAATGTAGAGAAAGAACATCAGAACCATAATAGTTGCAAAGGAATAAGCAAGTAGCAAATACTGTACATATGATGATCAACAAAGATAAAAGTTTTTTTAAATTACAATAAAATATATGAGAAAATTACAACAAATAATTTATCAGGAGTAAAATAAGTACTCACTAGCAGTGATTTTTAAAGGATGCAATCAAAGACCCACTATAGATTAAAATGAAAATTAAAAAGAAACTACAAATATTATTGTAGCAATTTCAAAATGTAGAAGGAAAAAGACAAAGTAAAATAACTTATAAAATTGGCCAAGAAGAAAAAATATGAATTTTACTGTAAAGAAAATATATATCCGAAAAGGCAAAACAATTTTACTGGTGAATTCTGTCAATGCAACTACACTCTTACAAATACTTAAACAGACAATCTCGGGTCTCCCTGGTGGCACAACAGGTTAAGCGCAGCAATATTAAGCTGTCCAGAGCCACTGCAGCAAGAGTTTGATATCCCGCCAGGGAGATTCCCACATGGTACGGCAGACCTCTCCTGCCTCATCCACTGCTCCCCTCAGCCGTGTACTTCAGTCGATCTGCCTGTTCTGCTCCCCAGTTTGTCTCTGGTTAATCCTCTCACCACCCCTCACCTGTGGCCTGCACCCCAGCTCTTGTATGCATAAATAAATCTTAAAAAAATCTCTTCAATATATTTTGTGAAATTAATAAAACATTAATATGAAAAACTTAAAGATCGGTATGAAAAGAGATTTATACCAAATTTTCCTCCTTATTATTAGTGCAAACATTCAGAAAAAAGCATTACACAAGTAAATTCAACGATGCTTAGAAATAAGCATCATGCCAAGTTTGATTTATTGTATTATTAAAAAGGTTCTTTAATATTAACAAATAACAAGCACCATTCACCACATGAATAGATTAAATAAAAATCTTCAACATATGAAAGTCAATCAGCGTAACCTATCACATCAATAAAAGTCATATGATTATATCAGATATTCAAAACACTTTTGATAGGGTCTATATTCATTTGTGTGCAAAAAACTGGGAATAGATGGAATTATCCTCAACATAACCAGAATGAGTGACATAAAAACCAAAGCAGTGTGTAAGTCTGCATTATATAATGGCTCAAAACCAACCAACTAAAGGCATCATTGGGACATTTGGGGAAAAATTGTTTGTATAAAATAAAAATAATTACATAAATCTATAAACAAGATACTATCATATTAAGCCATAAAAGCATTTTAAGTAATACAATATTGAAATTTACTAGCAGATTATAATCTGAAGATGAATTTTATAATTTCTATTAGTTACTCTAAAGATATCTAATAACAATTATTGGAAACATCATTGTTAAAGGGAAAAAAGAAAGAGGCATCATTTGGCAATCATGGTGTCTACTCACATTCATGTCTTCCCATATGATTCCAAAAACTAGTACAGAATTATTAGGAGCAAAGAAATCTCAAACAAAGAAAACAGAAAAGCTCTCAGCCTAACTAGAAGACAGAATCCCCAACTTTAACAATTGTGTCTATGTGTATTTATCACTGAATTCCAGGACGCAATCTTTTAATCTCCTGCCAAAAGATTTGGGAGGAACTAAGTTAAATTAAAACACACTGCAGGGAAAATTGTCCTAAAATCAGTGGGAGAGAAAGTCACTCTGTGAAAATGCTACAAAGAAAAAAGAAAAAGGAAAAAAGCTCCTGGTTGAACAGGGTACTGATGCTTAGAAAGGCCATAGTCTTCACATCTTACTGGGTACTCAGCATTGCAAAAGGGATGGTTAGGTGGTGAAGAAAAGAAACTGAGGGGAAAATTGATTCCTGATTGATAATTTTTTTTTTAAAGATTTATCCATTTATGCATACAAGAACTGGGATGTAGGCCAGAGGTGCGGGGAAGGGGCGGGGGGAGAGGATTCACCAGAGACAGAGTGGGGAGCAGAATAGTCAGATCCATTGAAATACGCTGCTGAGGGGAGCAACGGGCAAGGCAGGAGAAGTCTACTGCGCCATGTGGGAAGCTACCTGGCCTGGTGTGGATCATGTTGCACTGGCTGTGATAGCCTCACAGAGCTAAGACTTAATGCTGTGCGCCACCAGGGAGGCCATTGACTGATAATATTTCTAATCAAAAAAAAGCAAACATGCCTCATTCTCTCTCCCTCTTACCTCCTCCCCCACATGTATACACTAACACAAACACAGTGCTGTACAGAGAGGGAAGTCTTGATCTAGGAATCTTGAAGGTTCAGAAAATTAATAGCAAAAACAAGTTGTTTAAAAGAAAAAAAAATAAAAAAAGAGAAATCTTATGCCACCTCATGGAAGTATACACCATCTAGGAATTAATCTTGCTGATAAAGTATGTTCAAATGGATCTGTCTCTGTGTAAGTAGCAATTTAAAAGAAATGTTTTAAACAGCACAGGACAACATTAGCAAATTCTAACTATGGGAAACTTTATATCAGTCAGGCCTAACTAATTGGTGTTCTAGATTCTCCAGATGTGTAATAACAGAGTACCATGAAAAAAAAAAAATGAGAAAGAAAATAATCAAATTCATGAGGGCCTGATCTTCCAATTCAAGTGTACTGCAGTGACTCAAAACTGTTTTGATTGAAAACAAAGGAAGGTGTAAAGAACATTTATTTCTGTCAATCTTTTTAGAAATCCAGAGAGTCTGTCAATAATTTTAAGAATAAATAACAACACACAGGAGTAAAACTGTGTGCTTACTCAAATAGCAAAGTTGATAAGAGATATGCAAAACTGTCACAAGGGTATCTGAATACACAAAACATCTTGCTTTTGAATATAAAATAATTTATGTTTATTCCTGTTAAGGACAATATTTTTAAAAAAGGATTTCCCTTTCAAATTTTCCCAAGACAAATATGATGTCAGGGAAACAATGAATACTGCTACTATTCACTTATGTTTGACAGTTTTATGTCTCAAAATAGCTTCTCAATCTTACAGAGATATTTTATTTCAAGCAATTCTGTCAAGGTAAATTTTCATCACAACTATTTTTCCACTTAAAATGATAAAAAGCCTTTATCTTCTGTAATCTACAAAGGGATAAATTTTTTGATTTGCAGGACTGAAAAGTTTCAAAGCTGGGACTCCCAGGTATCCTATTCACATTTAAACACAGTGTTTGGAAATTAAAAAAAAGTAAAGACAAAGGCTAATTTTGTTACCATTTGCACATTAACTACAGAAAGTACAGGGCCTCAATTTATTTTTGCATATTGTGAGAATTCTTGTATTTTAAGATTTACTTAAGATTTTAAAAAGTTGATAATAAAATGTTTAATTACAGTCATCCAGTGAGTTTCTACTAATGGAAACGATCTTATATTTATTCTAAAAAGTTATCAATTCAATAATTAGAAAAAATATTACTATTTGTCTTATAAGGTTTTAGTTTCTTATTTACTCATTTTTAATTCATCTTTTCCAGAGAAACTTTGTCACAAATGTACCACAAATAATTTCCAAGTACTGTTTAAATATTTTTACATGAGGCATTGATAATGACTGATTGAAAGTTATTTACCACTGGAGTTAATATAAATTTATTATAGTCTTTCAAACTTTACCCACAGTAATTTGGCCAATTATTATTGAATTATTATAATGTACTGTTCAAATAATAAATAGCATTCAAAGCTAAAATATTTAACTAAATGGAATTTTTAAAAATTGTATATTCCTAATTGTCACCTGATTGAAGTTCACCCCAGAAAATAAATCAAAAGCAATTAATTTTGACTGAACTATACTCTTAAGTAAACTAAATATAAGCAAGCCAATGCTAATGTGAATCACGAGGAGTTAGTGTGAAGACCTGTTTGTTCGTACTGACTGCTAATAAATATATCATCGCAAGGCCTAGGTGCCTAGGAATCTTGATTCCACTAAGCCTTCCAGGAATCCAGAAAAAAGAAAAGAAATAACTTTATACTTTTGTGGTGGTTCAATGATATAGGAAAAGGAGAAAAATGAAGTCTGGATTAATGAAATATTTTCCTCTTTGAGTTAACTGACTCCCAACCAGACCACCTAAATTACCCATCTACTCAATGGGTGAGCTGAAGAAGAGCTTATCTTTTTTTCTACACTATTGTAACTAGTCTTATGGTCTTCCTGTCCCACAAAATGTAGGATGACAGGGTAAAGGACTTCTCATGAATAGGTAACTTCTGATCCATTTGCTTGGCCTTTGGAATTGTTTAATACTCTAAGCTTACGTTCTGGTAGAATTATTATAAAAAATGGTTAATATCACATATTGTCAAAAAATAAAGCATCATCTCTTAAAAATGACTAGTGAAATCTATGTGAGTATCTCACTATGTGTTCTGCATTTGGCTCTTTGTTTAGTGAACAGGTGAATTTTTTTCCACAGAGCAGCATTTGAATTCATAATAGATTTCTCAAAGTAAACATGTTAAAGAGACAAATGTTTCTAAAAATGGAAGTAATTATCAAAATTGATTTTTCCATTTACTTGTACAGAATATATTTTAAAAAGTAATATAATAAAACATTTATACTTTTAAAGTGTCAAAATGAAGCAATGTTCTCTGTTTTGTGATTCTTAGGTGAGGAGTTCTGTTCCTTTGGTTAACAGATTGGTTGCTTCATCAACTCTATGTTTTTATCATTATCTTATGGTCTAAAACATGAAATTTCTGAATGGATACCATTCTCTTTCCTTTTCCCTTTCACTGTCTGATTTCTAGTCTCGTAACAGGCTTGATAAATACTTACCCAAGGCAATACTTGTGTAATATCAAAACAAATGGTGTATAGAGATATGATCTCAACACATAACCCTACTGAAAGTAATATTGTCTAAACCCAGCGTGCCACCACATGCTGGCCTCCTGTGTGACCTTTTTTTTCACTTTGATATCTCTTTTAATCAGACCATCTGAAAAGAAACAAACACCATATGAGGTTGGGAGAGATTACTTCCCTTCTCCTTGCATCTTTTATCTCCTTGAGGAAAATTAATTTATTCCACACTACCCCTGTACAGAAGCAAGTCATTTTAATAATGGAAAAGTGAATGTTGAGTTTAGCATCTGCTTTAATTAAAAGGTGATCACCAGAGGGTTCATTTCCTAGCTGATGCTTGACTTACAGACAGAAAATAATTGGCACATAAAAACCAGCAGACGGACTCTGCTCAGGACACAGAAACTGTTGACAATAAGTAATAAAGCAATAAAATAATTTATGTTTATATACAGAGGACACTATACTTATGTCTGTTTCCAGTTATTAGCATTCCAGTGTTTAGCAAAGATATCACCTTGAACTTTCTTCCTTGTCATTACCCATTTTCTTTCTCTGACAGTTGATGAGCTTGACAATCTTGCTAAGCTGCCAAATACATAATTTGCAGAGGTTCTAACTTGCCAGCCCCTGGATAACAGCAAAGCGATGGTTTAACACAAACCTGGCACTGATGTTAATGAAAATTTTGTTTTATAAGCCAGGCTGCTAGCATGTCACTCTCCTTGAAGTCTGAACACACGTGAGGCAAAATTGCAAAATGAGGAAACAGGCATATGATCAGGTTATCATTTAAATAAATCTCTCTTTTTTAAAAGATTTATTTTTGCATACCAGCTGGGGTGCCGGCCAGAGTTGTGGGGCAGTGAGAGAGTTCACCAGAGACAGAGTGGGGAGCAGAACAGGCAGATCGACAGAAATACACTGCTGAGGGGAGCAGCGGGTGAAGCAGGAGAGGTCTGCCGCGCCATATGGGATTCTTCCCAGCTGGGCATTGAACTCAGGCCACAGCCGCTGACAGCTCCACAGTGCTGTGCTAACCCATTGTGCCACGAGGGAGGCCCTAAATAAATCTCTTATAACCTGGGTTTCTCTAGTTCTGTAATTGTATTGGATCTTCTCCAAACCTAATGATACTTTTTTGTTTTCTAATGACCATCCCTATTATTCCCTTTATGCATGAAAAATGCTCACATTCTCTACCAATTGGAGTCAGCTTTGTGCTTAATAGTGTCAAGGTTATTTCTAAAGAACAAGAAGAAACTAGCTTTTGTGGGGAGCAGGGTAGGTGATGTTATTTCCTTTATTTCATATTTGGTGGAGTAGGTTATTATAATTGTTTGTATGGATAGGGGTGAAAGTGAATCTTCCAGAGAGGGGGGCAATGCAAGAAGGTAAAAGAGATTACCAGTTTAGGACTTGACCTTTAGAAGTACTTAGGGAGAGAGAAGCCCACCAGCCAGGCACCGCTAAAATACATGACAGCATTTGTGGGAGCTAAAGCGTTTTCTGTAAGCCAACTTAAATTTTCCAGTAAGGGGTCTCCCTGGCGGTGCAGCGGTTAAGCTCTGAGCTGTGGAGCTGCGTGCAGCACGCGGTGTGAGTAGGACGCCCAGCCGGGGAGAATCCCACATGGTGGGGCAGACCTCTCCTGCCTCGCCCGCTGCTCCCCTCAGCAGTGCATTTCTGATCTGCCTGCTCTGCTCCCCGCTCTGTCTCTGGTGAACCCTCTCGCTGCCCCACGCCTCTGGCCTGTACCCCAGCTTGTATGTAGAAATAAATCTTAATTTTTTTTTTCCCAGTAAGAACTAGTTCTAAGAAAACTCTAGTACCTCATAAGCCTGGGGAGAATTTGGTCTGAATCTCTAGGGAACTGATGATGGGGAAGGTCAATGGAAGGAACTTTAAATGAGAAAAAAAGATATGCATGACTATTAGGGACAACCTCATTACCATTTAAAGCCAGCTCAGCATGGGCATATTAAGAACATATACTACAAAGAACATGTAAGTTACATGTTCTTTAAGATAAGAATATGTTACATGTTACATGTTATCTTTAAGATAAGAGATATGAAAGAAATACAGGCTAAGAATATGGATTCCTTTTTATTTCTTATTGAGGTAACAAAGGTTTACAACAATGTGTATATATGATTAAAAGGCGCAGAATCACAACTCTTCAGATGTATGCCACCACACCCATCCCCGAGGCACCTGTATTCCACCACCATAGTCCACTGCCCCCTCCACACTCTGCTTCCAACACACATATCACCCCTGATTCTTTTAATTCTACAAACTACTAAGCTTTGTTATCGGTTTGGCTCATCTGATCCTTTGTTTTACTTGTCTATTGTTCACATTTAAGTTTAACTGTCTGGTACTTGTCTTCTAATTTAACTCTTCTCTGTCACATGGTGGAAAGCTTTGAAGCAGTAACTTGGACAGTCACTGAAATTATAAAAGTGATATATTCAACAATTTAAATGAGTTGCTGTTAATTTAAAAGTTGAACATGACATTAGAACTTCCCAATTGAAGGAGGAAAAGGAAAAGTTAGTATACATTCAGAATTAGATTGATTTTTTTTAGAACCTAGATAGGCAGGCTATTGGGAAGATAGAATATGAAGTAAGCATCATAGTTTTTGGTATAGAAACGATATTTGGGGACATATATTGCTCCCTGATTAAACAGGGTACTGAGGACAGGTGATAATTCTAGAAAAAATAAACAACCAAAAAATAAAAATTCAAATAGCAAGTGGATTTCCATTCATATAAGAGCAGTAAAAGAAGCGATAACACATGTAAAAGATAACAGCACTGGCTTCCTTTTGGAAAAAATAAAGAGGACCAATAATAGATTTGATGAAAGGTATTTTCACTGACAGAAAATATTTTAAGTAATTTACAGATTAAAAACCTGACACACTGTTCTCCTACATCTTTTTATGACTGTAAGTTATAGAAAAGCAAAATTAAAAGTACAATATGTGAACTGCAAGGTATTCCTAACATTAGAATGTTCAAAGAAAATATATAATAAATGAAGCCAGTAGAGGGAATTGGAGGATGGGCCAAATCCATAAACAAATACACAGGTTTGCATATCATATCACACAGGCTGATGAATTCCCAGGAAATAGGGAGAAGTTATGTTTAAAAATGGATCACGGGTGAATTGGTGGTGGGCTACCCAAGGGGAATGCAAAATGTAAAAGACATAAATAACAATAAAAATATATATTATAAAAAAAAATAAGAAAAAAAATCCCAGATTTGTCTACACAAATGTCAGAAAAATATAGACCTTGCTAAAAGGAGGAAATGTGGTCTACTAAAATAAACCTCACACAGGTGGGAGAAATAACCTGCTTAGATGACAGGATAAGTGGAACTCCCTTTAGGGAAGCTTGCATAAGGAAGGCTTTGTCCTCTGAAGCTGTTTCACAGGGCTTCCTGAGGGGTGAACAGCCTGAGGCTGTCGATAGGAGATAGTGCTGCCCAAGGGCCAGGTGCCAGCTGTTTTTCCTGGTCCTTAGTGAATTGGAAAAAAAAAAAATGTGGGCAGAGGGTCAGGAAATTTTTATAAAGTTAAATGAAATAATGTTGAATAATTAAAGAATGATTTTTAAAAATGATTATGCACTCTACGAGGCATAATGAGAATAAAAACTTTCCAAATTTTAGAGACACTTTATCCAACAGGTACTTTTAAAATAGGGCTAAGGTAATAACATGATTTTTTTTTTCTTTTAAGAACCTGGTGCTATATTCTGAATATTAAACATCAGTAGATGGGTACATGGTTAGCTAGATAGTTGGTAGGCAAACAGATACATCCATACATACCCACTTATATATAAAAATAAAATAGGAAAGTTGAAAGTAAATTAAATATATAAAACAAATAAACCACTCAATTGAATAAGCCAGTTGAATGCAATTCAATTCAGTTCTTATGTGGTTAAGAAAATGCTATAAATTCAAAGTGTGTTTGTCTTTTTGTTTGAGTCTCCTGATTAAAAACTGTAAAATAATAGCATGGTTTTGGAATCCCATTTCATTGCTATAAACAACACATTTTCTTCCCTCACCTGCAAAAATAAACAAAATAATGTTTTATAAAGGCATAATTAGGTGAAATATATTATTTTCTTTAAAAATCCTGTGTTGATCCTATTGATTCTACATGAAACAATATTTGAAATTGTGGAATTAATGCCAGTTAAACATTTGCTGTTGAGAAAACTAAAGAGTGATGGATTTGGAAAGAGAAATTTGATCTATTGTAAGGACTAAAGAGAAGCAAAAGTCACTTCTTGACTTCACATTATGAAATCATTATTTGTAAATTAACATCCTATTTATTCACTATTTTTGTGACAGATTCATCAAAAAGTACAAATCAAAAAAGTTATAGAAAATTTTTATTTCACTGTCATTTGTGTCTACCTTTCAATACAAAAACTCATTTTCAGCATGACTTTTTCTTTATTATGATGAAGTTTCTAATATCTCCTCATTCTAATTTTACTTATCACCTGTGGAATAGACCATAAGATGTTTCTTTCAGTTAAAAACATCCAATCTGTATTGTGAAATAGAATTCATAATTGGCTCTTTTGGGTGTGATTATAATGCTACCAGTAATGTTTAGTTCTGGAACTTGCATTTTAGTCACCCTGCTTCTCTGGAATACAAGCAAGTATATCTTTCTGTTCTACAACTATAGCTTTTACTCAGACTGTGTTTTCAAGCAAAACAGTGCATTATTAAGAATGTGCTGCTACTAAAGATTTAAATGATTCCCTTATTATTTTTTTTTTGGTTTTACTAATGACTACTTCTTTTAATATTTTTAATTGATTTTTTTTATTGATTCATGTTTTCTACAATTCCTGTCCATTCTTAGGAAAGGAATAAGTGAAATTTAAATCTGTGGTCTCTATTGCAACATCCTCAGAACATAGGGAGCGTATGTATCTACAATGGTTTATGTAACAGTTAAATCAAATTAGAACTCTAAAAAAATATTTTCCATTCGAGCAGTTTTTCCTCAATACCACAAATTAAAAATATTCACTTTGAAAAATGGTGTCTTGGAAGAATCTGTGTTTAATTTGACTAACTGAATGCCATGAAAAGGTCACAATAATAAGGTTTCCATTTGCTAACAGTCCTGTTCCTTACACTCGTTGAAATCAGAGGAAAAATTAAAGTTTCAGTAGTTGAAATTTATCCATTAATTAGAACTAGAAGTAAGAAGCCATGAAGTACAGGTGATAACATAAGTTAAAACAATTAGTCTGTCTAGGAAACCAACATGGTCAGACCAAAGTAACTATACCAGCTGCTCACTTAATCTGTGTTGCAATGTTTTTCAACTCCTTGTGAGACAGCCCTGAAGAAAGAGTTTGGATATGTGAAGTATACCTCCTTCAGAATTATTTATTAGTTCAAGGAGGTATTCATATGCAAGCACGTGCTATTTTTAGAGAAAACCTTGGAATTAAAGAGAAAAAAATAGTATTCAAAATCTGAAATTCTTTAACTGTAATATCTCATATTTAATTTAGGATTAAAATGACATTTAAGTTGAAAAATATACTGAGATATATTTTTTTCTGTGAATGATATTAAGATTAACATTATGCACATATTGTCATTGTATTGTAATATTGGCCTTAGGAAATACATTAAGCTCTTACATGAAATTGGAATTATTTCCTATTTTTTCACATTGCACTAAATTATTAAATTTCTTCTAATTTTCTCAGAAATTCATGTAAAGTTTCAAGTAAGGTTTATTTCACTGTTTAATAAATAAGTATTGTGCAGACAACACACAATGACCAATAGCAATACATAAGAAAGTACACCTAAATTATATCTTTCTATAATATTATAATTTTATCTCTAATTATTTCTAGATTTTAAATGTGTAAGGCATTCTATGTATCTACCTTTTGGAGTGGTACATATAATCTAAATCTTATTCTCAAAAATGATGTTTGCAGAGAATATGTTGTTTGCATAAACAACATCTATATAAGGTTAAAAAGTAATACATATCCCTAAACAGACAATAATAAAGGATGATGAATGAAATTATGAGAACTTTTCAAAAATTTAATTCAACATACAATAGTATATTGTAATTACTTCTGATAGTATAATGTCTACACATAGAAAGCATCTCATATACAGATTTTTAATGAGACAATCACAGAAGAAATTTAAAAATACCTGGAGATGAATGAGAATGAAGCACAACTACCAGTATCCAAGAGACACAAATATAGCAATACAGGTCTACATCAAGATAAAAGAAAGAGTTCAAATAAATATTTTACCTCTTACCTTAAAGGACTAATGCAAGAAGAAAAAATAAAACCAAAAGGAAGTAGAAGAAAGAAAATAATAAATATTAGATATGAAATAAACAAAATAGGAATAAAAAAGACAGTCTATTCTCTGTCTTGACCTGTATTCCCCCTAAGGAAGACAAATAGTGGGTGGTTTAATTTAAATGCAGGATAGAGAGAAATAAAATGAAGGGTCAGGTAAAAACAAATCCTAGAAAACTGACAGAGGAACTGAATCTATAAGAGCGGGAAGTCAGAAAACCCAGTGGGAGGGGGCACAATGACCTTGATGGTGGGTGTAGTGTTGGGGCATGCATCTGAGGTGATATGATCCTCTACTTTTACTTATTTTTTAAAAATATTTATTTATGCATACAAGATCTGGGGTGCAGGCCAGAGGTGGGGGGGGGATGAGAGGATTTACCAGAGACAGAGTGGGTAGCAGAACAGGTGGACTGACTGAAGGACACTGCTGAGGGGAGCAGCAGATGAAGCAGGAGAGGTCTGCTGTGCCAAGTGGGAAGTTCCCTGGTTGGGGATTGAACTTGTGCTGCAGTGGCTGTGGATAGCTCCATAGTGCTGAGACTTAACCCATTGCACCACCAGGAATGCCCATGATCCTCTACTTTTAATTTACACACAATATTGTAAACCAATGTTACCTCAATGAAGTATATAAAAATAATTTAGTGCAAAAATAGATGTGGTTTATAGAACAGTAACCCTACCAATTTGTGGAATACATGGGAAAGCAGAAACAATGGAGACAGAAGGAGCCAGTGGACAGTATAAACTGCAACAAAGACCTCTGATCAAAGATTTTAAATGTCACAGAAGTCAAATTTGTGACCAGTGGGAGTGCTTGTTGTAATACATGAAGACATTGATGACCAATTTGCATTTAATCAGTCACTGGTCTTCTGAAAGGAAGAAGTGGGGATATAAAATAGGAAACATAAAGGAGAGACCTGGGAGAGGAATAGTAAAGGAGATTTTGAAATCTATTAAGTACAAGAGGTACTATGTTAACATTGAAATCACACAAATAATTCCCTTTTAAAGGAGGCTGATTATGTTTTTAGCATAATTTAGAAGTTCCCAAGAAAAGAAGTTTTTAGAGAACAGAAAATAAGTTTTGTATACAGACTGATCAGAAGTTTGTTGAAAACTGAAGTCTTATACTCAGGGGAAAGAAAGCACTGACGGTATTTCTGTTAGACATTTCAATGAAAAGATAGTTGAACCATGAGTAAGAATGAATTCACTTTGCGAAACAGTGTATAAATGAGAGGGTAATCTAAAGAGAGACTTTGAGCATGTCTATAATTAGAGAGTTGGTAACAAAAGAAAGTATAAAGAGAATGACAAGATAGGGAACTGACCAAAAGTCTTATCATGGAATAAAGGAAGCACAGAGTTTCACAGAAGGCTTCTGGATTAGATGTTCTCAAAATGCCAACCAGACTAAAAAAAAATCTTGCATTTGGTGGCTGGAGATTACAGTAATGTTCTTAAGGGTGTAATTTCCCTATATTGGTTGGGTGGGCTTTGGGGGAATAGATTCCAGATGAACAATTAATGGAGAAAAGACAAGAAAATGCAGTTAATCTCAAACCACTTTCTAAAAAAAGTAATGAAAAAATGTAAGAGAACCATACATTTTAGAAAAATGTGTTTCTTAAATTAGAATGTTCATCATTAGGAGAGGAAGTGGGGCAGATGTGAAAAAAGGGAATAAACAAGATGTTATCAACTGGTACACATAGTACCTAGCTTCTTGCAAGATTTATAAGAAATAGAGAGGGGGGTTAAGAGTGAAGAATGGCACAGAGTTGAAATCTCCAACTCCATTTTGGTATCAACTATTAATGCCAAAAAAAAAAATTACATTTACCTGATAGATTATTTTAAATTCTACCTTTCAAATACTTCCCTGTTTTTAAACAGAATGCATTACATCATTTAAACTCAAACTCATGACTTCCTAAATCTTTTTGTCTCGATATATTTTTTTACACTTAAAACCTAGATATTTAAAATGTGGCTAATATACCAGAAGCATAAACAACATCCCAGACATACTGAATTATCATGTGCATATTAGAAATATCTGCACGTAACTAGCATTTACGGTAATAATGAGAAACATTGACTTTTAACATATCAATTTGAATAATATATACAGAATGCCAGGGATTTTCTGTGGTTGAAAAATAAGTACTTGATAAGTTTAGTTTTTATTAAATAAGTCTTCTAAATTACTGAAATCCAGACAGTTTTTATAATGTAGGTTGAATTACCTGGACATTGCATTTCAGCACTACTTCCAAATTCAAACCATGGCACATCCATGTACATTCTGACAATATCTATAATTCAAGCCATCAGATAACATTCTGATGTATTGCAGTTGACTAAACAAATAATCTTGTCGCTTTACCCCTTAATTCATAGGTAAACAAACCATTTAAATTCATTTATTTTAAATCAGTATTCAGTGTGCTTTGACTATATAGCTAAAACAGATTGAAAAAGAAGTGAGAGGACAATGGGAGACAATCTGGTTTGTGATGCCCTTGGTTGATGGAAAAGATGACCATAAATCCTTTGGTGAGTCTCTAAAGTCTGAGTGTAATTTCTCTGACCTTGAATCTATACTCGAATTAGTGACTTATTTGGATAAAATGATGAAGTCAAAGTTAGATTCTGGTAATCCAAGGCTAGCTTACTAGAACTGATGCAGCTCCTGCTAGGACTGTTGGATCATTTTATCTTTCTTCCTTTTTTTTTTAAATTGAAGTAATTTTTGTTTACAACATTATATATAACTTAGGGATACAGTTTCACACATTTTTAGATGCATGTTACTATAGTACTTATCACTAAGGCATCCATAGTCCTCCGTCATAATCCAGTGTATCCCAGCCCCCTTCACTTTCCATTCCAATTACCCCACCCCCATCGGTAGCCTCAATTCTACAGTCACATTTATAAGGTTTGTTTTGGGTTATATTTGTCTATTACTTTATCTTGTTTATTTTCTCTCTCTCTCTCTCTCTCTCTCTCTCTCTCTCTCTCTCTCTCTATATATATATATATATATATATATATATATATATATATATATATTTTTTTTTTTTTTTTAAAGATTTATTTCTTTATGCATACAAGCTGGGGAGCAGGCCAGGGGTGTGGGGTGGTGAGAGGGTTCACCAGAGACAGAGTGGGTAGCAGAACAGGCAGATCAACTGAAATTCACTGCTGAGGGGAGCAGTGGGCAAGGAAGGAGAGGTCTGCTGTGCCATGTGGGAATCTCCCTACCCAGGCATCGAACTCATGTCATAGCTGCTGACAGTTGCAAAGTGCTGCACTTAACACTTTGACTTGTTTATTTTCCTCAAATGAATGAAATCATTGAGTATCTGTCTTTCTCCAAACTTAGGTCATTTTCTTTGGGGAACTCAGTGACTATATAAGAAGTCTGACTACCTGAGACCATTATTATGGAAAATCCACTGTTTGACAGTCCTATCTAAATCCAGCCTCCTAGTCATATACACCAATGCACTCAATATAAGGGAAGTCATCTTGTGTATATTCATTCATTTTCTCTCTCTCCCCTCTCTCTCTCCCTCCCTCTCTCCTCCCCCCCCCCCTTCTAGATCAGTGATCTTCCAGGTAAATACTATGAGGTGACAACTGTTCATGTCACACAGAACATAATTATCTCCCAACCCAGCCCCCAGCACTATCCAAATTTTGACCCTAAATTTCATGAGCTAAAGTAAAATGGCTCATTTCTTTAGCCACTCTTGTGTGTGGTTTGTTAAATAACAATAGATTGTGTATTATATTTGCCATCCTCTCTCTATCCTCCCCTTTCACTTGCTCTGAAAATGGAATCAATATGAACAATTTTTAATGATGCACAGAGAACTTCACATGGAGCTGGAAATTCATCTTATATACTTGGCTGCGTCTTAGGTCAAGCACTGTTCAGTAAATATTCACAGAATTGCATATGACAGGTAATATTTCATAATGGTTCTTCATTCTCATGCTGGTGGTTTTGAGCTGCTGAATTACTACAAATGAATTAGGATTTGAGAAGAATGTTGAAATGTAGAATTATACATTTTCCATTATGATTAGTATAATTAGATGTAGAATTAAGTCAAGGAAATATGCATAGGTTGAAATCCAATATTTTGAAATATGATTAAGTTAAAATAAATTTTTTATATATTAGCACTCTCAAGTTGTATTAACATAATATACAAAGTATTTTTATAATTTATTTTACATATGCCAATAATGAGATAATTTATATTATTTAAAATAGAAAATACTCAAGCACTTAAGTCTTTGCTCTCCAGGGATGACAAAATGTTAAAAATAGTATATGAGGACTAAACTATCAATTTTTCTATGCTAATAAAAAGTGATATTAAATATATTTTAAGACAAACATATCTACATATCTATTTATAATATTAGAAGTTAATTCAACTATAATAGCCACTTTAGGAGTAAATAGTACTATATAGAAAGATATATTAAATTTTATCATTTTTATCTGCATAGAATTATTTTTCAATTATTTTTTTTATAAATTTGTCTTATACATGAGAAAAGTCAGACTTGAAGACACAAAGCTAATATTTACTCTATCATTTTAAAATTCATTGTTTTCTGTCAGTGGTGTCAGGCAAGACAAAAAGGGAGGCAAGTTTGCTTAGTAGAAAGAGTACACCAGGCTTCAAAGTGTAACAGAACATGTTCTAGTAGATTTTGGGTCAATTAGGTTCTCTGAGCAATAGTGTTCTAATCTTCAAAATGAGCATAATAACATCTCCCTGCAAATAATATCTGCATGTGAGAATCAAGTTAATTTCTAAGTAAAACACATAGCACAGTTACAAGCACATTAATATTGAGTAACAGACAACTATTACCATTATATCATTCTCTGACAAATACTCTGATTACCACACACTTTATTTTATATCAGTCATTAATGTGGGGAAATGTCTATCTGCAGTGCAAGAAAATAACAAAATGTTTAATGAAGCTAGACTACTACCTCACACCCTGCACAAAAGTCAACTCAAAATGGATAAAAGACCTGGACGTAAGACCTGAAACCATAAAATTTATAGAAGAAAATATAGGCAAAACTCTACATGACATACATCTCAGCAAAATCTTGAATGACACATCCCCCAAAGGGAAGGAAATGGAGGACAAGATAAACAGATGGGATTACATCAAAATAAAAAGCTTCTGTACAGAAAAAGAGACATTAACCAAAACTAACCGACACCCTACCAACTGGGAAAAGATCTTTGCACATAATACATCCCATAAAGGACTGATAACAAAAATTTACAAGGAACTCACACAACTCAAAAAACAAAGCCAATAACCCAGTCAAAAAATGGGCAGAAGAGCTAAAAAGACACTTCTCCAAAGAAGAAAAGCAAATGGCCAACAGGTACATGAAAAAATGTTCAACATCACTTATAATCAAGGAAACACAAATAAAAACCACAATGTTTGCAATCTCTTATAAATATGTCTATGTAATATATTTTTCATAAAACTTCTCCTGTAAACAATTTTGATCATCCTAAAATATTTCAAGAATATAGTAGAGTCTCTTGTGTACACTCACCTTTCTTGGGAAGTTTTTCTTTCTATGCATTATCAGACACAAAAATAGAGTATGATTAAGTTGTTATAACATATCATTATACATCATGGTACATTCGCTAATTCCTAAAAACTCAACTGTGTATGCAAACACTGTGTCAAAGAGAATTTATATTTAAGATACAAACAAAAGCCTGATTTTAGTTGGGAATTAAGGGAGAATAAACTAGAAGACATGTATTAGATAGACTAAAATGTAACAAAAATGATAAATTTAAAAATCTGAAAAAATGTGGATCTATTTTGGGGGCCTTCCTGATGGCCTAGGGGTTAAGTCTCTGTGCTACCACCTATGAAGAACCATCAGACAGCCTGAGTTTAATGCCTAGCCAGGGAGCTAACACACATGGTGCAGTAGACCTGTCCTACCTAGCCCGTTGCTCCCCTCAGCAGTGTATTTCAGTAGGTGTGCCTGTTCTGCTTCCCACTCTCTCTGATGAATCCTCTTACCTTGCCCGGGCACCTCTGGCCTACGCCCCAGTTCTTCTTTGCATAAATAATGAATAAATAATTCTTAAAAAAATATCAATCTATTTGACCATTTGACCAAACATACTAGAGAAATTAGATACCAGCTAAAATCATAGAACTAGAAGGGCCTTCCTAGTGGCACAACAGGTTAAGCACATCACTGTGGAGCTGTCTGCGCCCAAGTTAGATAGCAGGCGGGGGATATTCCCACATGGCACAGCAGACCTCTCCTGCCTCGCCCACTGCTCCCCTCAGCAGCATATTTCGGTTTATCTGCCTGTTCTGCTCCCCAGTCTGTCTCTGGTGAGCCCTTTCACCGCCCCACACCTCTGGCCTGCATCCCAGCTTGTATGCATAAACATAAAAAAAAAGAACTAGATACAAAAACTAAAAGTGAGAAATGCTACTTAACATCAATAATCTATGATTACAGATAAATTAACATCTAATTTTAAATTAAAATTACCATCTGCTAATGCAACAATGCCACATGTTCATTTGAGTAATATTTTTAAAATAACAAAATAGTATATATATCAGTAATATCTTCAATTATTTTTAAAATATATACTATACAGTATTTCAAAGGCAAAAGAGTATTTATGTGCATAATACAGACATGTAGATATCTTGTAAAAATTCTGGTAATAGTTAATATTGATTAAAACCTATGTGTCATTAAAACAAAATGAAATGATTTATAGGCAATCAATCCATCCATGCTGAGATCTTTTAATCTTCCTGACATCTGACAGTCATTTATATGTCTATAACTTTGGGGTTATAGTTTTATTTCTCCATATATGCACATGCTTCTCTCACCCTCCACCTAACTTCCCATGTTGGGAATCTTTAGAGACCAAACACTCATGGGAAAATGTCTCATCCCTACTATTCAACATGTCTAAAGTAGAAAACATTATGTCATAGATAAGACATAATCCATTTTATTTTTAATCAATTTCTAATAGAAACTAATATAGCAGAAATAGTTGAAGTTGCTTGTTTTGATAGAAAATGGCATTTGAAGTACAATATAATTGCTATAAATAAGCATTTTGCTGTCATACTCACTGGGATAATACTGTCATTTTTTACATTATCTACTATGTTATTTGAAGTATAATTCAGCAACACATTTTTTTAAATCACCCAAGGAATAATATTTCCATGTGTGAGTTATAGAAATATTCTCTTCAGCCACTAATTTTTTTTTCCTAAAATATGCTACATGCTTGATTTTTTTTACAAGCACATTACACAAGTTATCTTGGTTTTGACGATGGTGTCAGCAGAACTGCTATTCTATTGGATTGCATTTTGCTATTAAAAAAAGAACTATTGAAATCTAGAGTTATTTGTCTACACAATAAAGGGCTTCACATTGCTATGCTTTGAAATTTCTTATGCCTATTACATTTTCTGTCACTCTGAATTTTTACTTCTGAAGGACATATGCCTACCTTAAGAATTCTGTTCACCCTCTAATGTGCCACATTTAATTAGTGATATGAGAAAAATAAATAAAATGACCAGCTATATAAGAATTAATTCAAGAGTAAGAATGGAAAGACTCTCAGAGACATGCAACATGGTTTCTTTGTAAGAAAATGGCAATAATAGAAGGGATTACAGTATGCATTTTAACTGATCATTTAGCCATGTTGGATTACTGATTATGTTTGTGACAGTCAAAATGGCATAAGGAATTTCTGTAAAAAAGTTATGCAATTCTGGAACAAAATTTTATTAATTGTAAGACATCTGTCACTGATACATTCAGATATGTATTTAACCTTTCTCTCTACTTGGAACTTCTCTAAATTGCAAAACTTTTCTCTCCTACTTTGGCTGATAGAGGTCATCCGAGATGGAAAGGAAGGAAGGAACTGTCAGATGTCGTGTAACCACTGACTGATGAAAATTTAGCTAAAAATTTGGTGGAAACTACATAATATCTGGCTCCAAAAATTTAATTCAGGATGTCTCTGAATAGGATGCTTATATAGCAGAAACTTCAAATTAATTAAAAGGACAACTTTTAAAAAGTTTGTTTTTATTAGACACACTGTTTTTTCATTTGCCAGTCCCCTATCAATTATAGTGCTCTATCAGTTGCTTTATACAGCATCATTATATCATAAACTTTCTTGAGGGAAGTAATTATTACTTTTCACATCTATAGTCTTAATTTTGTGACTGAATGAATGTCAAGAGTCTTAGGACTTATAAAAATATTTCCTTTCCCAAATAAATCAACAAGTAAAATGTGAGGCAAATAATGTATGACTTTGAAAGAGGTTCTAATTGTCTCTCTCCTATTTGGTTTCCTTATAGTCCTGTTATAAGTGAGAGACAATCAGCAGGGGGGTGGGGAGGTGAAGGGAGGAAAGGAAAAGGGCACAGAATGGAATAGAAAAGAACACAAGGGACCATGGAGATGGATCACGGGTGAATTGGTGGTGGGCTACCCAAGGGGAATACAAAATGTAAAAGACATAAATAACAATAAAAATATATACTAAAAAAAAGAAAGAGGTTCTAATATCAAAATAAGTAGAATAATACTCAGAAAAGATATTTAATCATAGTATTTAACATTCCCTTACAAATTTCCTTATTCTTTTTTTTTTAAAGATTTATTTCTTTATGCATACAAGCTGGGGTACAGACCAGAGGTGTGGGGCGGCGAGAGGGTTCACCAGAGATAGAGTGGGGAGCAGAACAGGCAGATCGACTGACACACACTGCTGAGGGGAGAAGCGAGCGAGGCAGGAGAGGTCTGCTGTGCCATGTGGGAATCTCCCTGGCCAGGCATAGAACTGTCGCCACTGCCGACAGCTCCACAGCATAGTGCCTAACTGCTGCGCCTGTGGAGGCCCAATTTCCTTATTCATTTGATTGCTTTCTATTTATTTTACAGGTTTATTGTAAATATTCGAATCATTCTCCATTATTTATAAAATTTCATCAAAATATTTTTCATTAAATACCACTTATAAGAGATTATCAACTAATATGATTTTCTCAAATTTTTTCAACTATATCTTACATTTGCAAAGGAAGCTATTATATATTGACCTTTTTTCTATGGGAGAAGCATACATCTAAAGCTAATTTACAAAGAGGCTGACACTCTAATAGACTATAGTACTGAACAATAAAAAAAACAACTATATAAACAACTGAAAAATTGCTATAAGACAAGAAATGTATAATAAGTTATTTTTTTTTAAAGATTTTTTTTAAAAGATTTATTTTTTATTTATACATTAAAGCTGGGGTACAGGCCAGAGGCACGGGGAGGTGAGAGGGTTCACCAGAGACAGAGAGGGTAGCAGAACGGGCAGATCAGAAATACACTGCTGAGGGGAGCAGCGGGCAAGGCAGGAGAGGTCTGCCACGCCATGTGGGATTCTCCCAGGCCGGGTGTCGAACTCACATTGCCGCTGCTGACAGCTCCACAGCGCAGCGCTTAAACACTGCGCCACCAGGGAGGCCCAGTTATTTTTTTTTTAAGATTTATTTATTTATGCATTCAAGCTGGGGTATAGGCCAGAGGTGGGGTGGTGAGAGGATTCACAGAGTGGGGAGCAGAACAGGTTGATCTACTGAAATATACTGCTGAGGGGAGCAGCAGGCGAGGCAGGAGAGGTCTGCTGTGCCATGGAGGATTCTCCCTGGCCAGGTATCGAACTTGTGCTACAGTGGCTCTGGATAGCTTTATAATGCTGTGCTTAACCCATTGCACCACCAGGGAGGCCCATATAATAAGTTATTTTGATTTATGATAATCATTTTCATTTCACATAAGCAATCTTTCTTAAAATGTGACTACATAATCTTCCATCTGCTTTATTTAGTAGACTTCATATGTGACTGTTATAAAAGGAAAAGACAGTATTTAGATAATGTAGAAGAACATTTCTGTTTACCAGAAGGCAACATTTAAACAAACTTGAAAGAATCAAAAAGGAAAGTACTGTTTGTTTGTATGATTGTCCTCCCCAATACTGAAGTCAACATTTATATAGTAGAGGTCATTTAATCCTAATTTGTAGATTTATTTTATTTTTTTATTTATACATACAAGCAGGGGTACAGGCCAGAGGTGTGGGGCGGCGAGAGGGTTCACCAGAGACGTAGCGGGGAGCAGAACAGGCAGATCAGAAATACACTGCTGAGGGGAGCAGTGGGCAAGGCAGGAGAGGTCTGCCGTGCCATGTGGGATTCTCCCTGGCCGGGCGTCGAACTCGCGTCGCCGCTGCCGACAGCTCCACAGTGCAGCGCTTAACCGCTGCGCCACCGGGGAGGCCCTAATTTGTAGATTTAAAGACATTTCATTTTCAGGTTGATTTCTTCATGTTTAGGTAAATATGAGTATTCTTTCTACATAGCCTCAATTATTCAATTCAATTAATAGAAGAGTAACTTGCTGCATTTTTGCATGAATTTATGTAAATAGTTATGAAACTATCTTCTAGTCTTGAGACATGATAGTTCAGTGCAAATCAACTCTTGTATCACATCCAACAAGCTAAAGTTTATTTCAAGTAGATTTTATTACCCCTTGTGCAAAATATTTGGAATCGTTCTCTAGTGTTACTAGCATGAATACCATTTTACTAAGTAGAAAATATATCAAAATGAGATGAATTGCTCTATATAGCGGGCATACTTTGCTATCTAGCACATCCACTTGAGAACTTGTAGTTTAACGTCTTACCTGGTTTTTGTTACAAAGATTTACATAGTAGGTAGGATAGTAAGTTGCTCCATAATGTTCCTTATGAAAACTAACGTATGAATAAGGTAAAATAATTTCACTTATTTATGTAGTTAATCAGTAGCAGAAAGAGGGCAAGAACCTAGAATTAAAATTCAAATTTTCAACTCCCTTACCCACTAGTGAGGATTATATTAAGGAGAGTGATTAAGAAACTCACTAAAGATTCAGATATACAAAGGTGTAATTCAATTCTTGATAAAGATAGAAACTCATTCCAAGTTCTTAATTCCTGATTATGAAATTGGAAGTAACTCACAGTGAGGTTAAAAGACAGTTTCTTTTTTTCAGATCACTGTGATTTTATTCAAAAATGTTTATAGTCAGTTCTGATAAAATTATTTTTGTATTATTTTGTTTTGATTGCTTGTTAAAGATTTATAAGAGAACTGAAAGTTTTATTTACCAAAAGGAAATAACAAGTGAATTCTATTTTGAAATCACTGTTTTGGTTAAAGACTACTATACTTTTTAATTTGAGAACATCCAGAATATTGTGTACGGAAGTTATTATGAATTTGTACCAAGATATAAGTTACTAAGTACCTATTGATAATTAGTTACTATCTACCTTTAACATTCAGTATACATATATTTTTAGAATAACAAAAAAAGGTAAAAACTGCAAATAATAACTCAGATTATTATTGTTTTTAGGAGTTGATTCTCAGAGATGGAACATAATAGATTTCACTGTATTCCAGTGGTTCTCCACAAAGGGAAGTTTTAGCATTTATGTGGCACTGGAGACATCTAGAGACATTTTTGTAGTCAGAAGTGGTTGTGTGCTATTGCATGTAATAAGTAGAACTGACGGATGCTGTTCTCCATTCTACATCATGCCAGAAACCCTAGAATGTGGAGGCTGAGTAATCTACTGAACCTGATCTACCGAAACAGCTCTCTTATTGTGGACTGCAAGGGAGATGGACTCATATAGCCAACATAATTAGACATGCTTGTTTCAAAGTCATGGCATGATTCCCAAGCTAAACAGATATATCCAACTATACAAAGACTGTTGACTGGGAAAGTAAACCAGTAATAGTTCCCTTGGCACAAATACTGTCATTTTCATGTATGCATGTACATGATTTTTTCCTTTAGAATTCAATCTAGCATTAGTGTTTTGAGATCCTGCACCAGGTTAGCAGAAAACAAAATTCAGATAAGCTTTTCTGATTTTAAACTGCAGAAGTTAATTTTGAGCTACTGTGGTATTTGAAACTAAATATAAAACAATAGTGATAATAATGATAATAAGAATAATGTTATTGAAATAATTTTTCTTCCCTATCATTTCCTTTATTAGTCATCATGAAAATAGTAGTTATCTGGACAGGAAAAGGAAATAATAGCATGTCCATTTCTAAAAGAAACAGCAATGACCATAAGCCAATAAATAAAAATCAGCTTTTCTCCCCTATTGCTTGAGCCTAGGGATACACTGACAGGATGACACGTTTGAGATCTGAATATAAACTTTGATTATGATTTAATAAAAAGTCATTTTATTTTACTTTTAACTTCAGCTCATTAATATTTCAATTTGCATACTGCCAAAAGCATGACGCTCTTTTTCAGTCAAAAACAAATTAAACCTTCAGGGAAGGAGAAATAATACCCCACGAGAAAATATTCTCCCTCAACTTGCCAAGAAAGGCACTCCCAACTACTGAGAGGTTTGACAGCAACTCTCTGCCAGATACCACACCTCTTCTAGTAATCCATTGCCATTTCTGAACATACATGTTCCATCAGACACTAAGAAAGATCATTTTAATTTACCAAGTTGTTTCCAAAATGATGCAAATTGTTTTTGTTATATCTGAGCATCTGAAACCCAGTAACTTACCAGGAGGACCTAAATATTGACTTAAAATTCTTATTAACTGACCTATCTTTAAAAAACAAACAAAACTTTCATAAAATATTCTTTTAAGGTTTTATTTTAGATTTTTTTTTGTTTATTTATGCATACAACAATATAGGCCAGAGGTGCGGGGGGTGGGGGGGGGTGAGAGGATTCACCAGAGTCAGAATGGGGAGCAGAACAGGCAGATTGACTCAAGAACACTGCTGAGGGGAGTAGTTGGTGAGACAGGAGAGGACTGCTGCGCCATGTGGGTCAGTTCCTGGATGGGGGTTGAATTTACGCTGCAGTGGCTGGCAACAGCCTGATAGCATTGAGACTTTAGCACTGTGCCACCAGGGAGGCCCCTCTTTTAAGTTTTTTTTTTTTTTTCATTCCTTATTTTCAATAGAAGGAATTGAAAAAATAAAGCCTATGATGGATGAGAAACATACAAAACAGTCATTTGCTAAAGAGAACACTATACATGTCCAACTTGTTTAAATCTGAGAAAAGCAATCTCATATTCAGCTATACAGGGGCCTCCCTGGTAGCCTAGGGTTTAAGTCTTAGCCCTATCACTGCTACAACCTGAGTTTGATCCCTGGACAGTAAGCTAACCCACAAATTATGCAGCAGACGTCTCCTGTGTCTCCAGCTGCTCCCCAGGGCAGTGTAGTTTCGGTAAATCTGCCTGTTCTGGTCCCCATTCTGGCTCTAGTGAATCTTCATACCCTTCACATCTCTGGCCTACACACCAGTTCTTCTACTAAAGAAATAAAAATCTTAAAAAAAAATTCAGCTATACAAACTTTTGAAGCCATATGAAATTTTATATAAAACAGCTAGAAATGTCCCAGATGAATCTATTTGGTAAATGACCCCATAACTAATGTCTTCATTTGATATTTTCAAAATCTTAAATACTTCTTGTCTCTGCCAAATGATTTAGAGATAAAATATTTATTACTATTCTTTAAGACAAACCTGAAAGATAAATTATTTTTGTATATTGTTGAAATAAGAGAAATCAAAGACCAAGGAGATACAGGGAGGGGAAAGGGATTCATAGTTTTTATCACTTAAGAATGAGATTTGACACATCCAAAATGTCACTGGTCTTTGATCTTTTCTAGACCTGTGCTACAAATTATGAAACGCAGAAGAAATGTGAGCCTTGTCACTGTCCGAGAGCACTTCAGTGAATTTGTTGCGGGTAGCATTACAACCAGCTGAAAAAGGCCTAATAACAGTTATATTATGCCAAGTGTGGGGTACAACATTCAAAACATAAATTAATGATAGTTCAAACCCAACAAATATTTACTACTGACATTTTCATGCCACATAGAAAAACAAAATTTAGTTGGCCCATGAAATGATGACAACTTGCTTTAGAAAAATAAACGTGGGACTTCATAAAACACCCTATTTGCAGAGAGTTGATAAATAACACTGGTCAACACTGAGATCATTACTGACTTAAAAAGGCCTTAATCTGTAGTATCTTGGTGTGCTGAACATGAATATAATCCTGAAAATTTTTTATTAGCTCTCATTTGGAAGATATTGCATATAATTCATTTTATATGTTTTACCATGTAAATTTATTCAGTAGGACTGCAACAACATCCTAAATCAGCCTAGAATGATGTAATAGTTCATCACATTGCATAATACCATCATGCACACATCATCCAGAGTTGATTGCATCATTTTCTGATGCAATGTAATACTACTGCCCGGCGGCTTCTGAAGTAAGCTGATGTCAGCAATGCACTAGATAAAGCCCTGTCTGAAAAGTTGAGCACTGAAAATACTTCAGACTTTGAACAAGACAGTTTAAGCTACTGTTCCATAAAACTGCTATTATTTTATCTACTTAGGCACAATACACAACAGTCATGCCTCAAACGTATGTTAATAGCGTGGACAATTTCTGCTCTATTTGTGGGGAAGTGACACTTGCCAATAAGAAGAAAAGTATCACTTCTCAAGTGAGGAAGGCTTATCATTTTGACTTTGGATGCAAGGTTGGTGACCAAGACAAGCCTTGGGTCCCACGTATGTGATGTGCTCCATGTACAACACAGCTTTCATAGTGGTTAAATGGCAAAAAAAAA